>JAOBAT010000015.1:2485-13356 GCA_026413305.1 Hydrozoanthus tunicans
CCCAATCCCCCAGCGGCGTACCCCCTCCCATCCTTAGCATACCCAGTAAATTGTGCTTAAAATATGTTATTGTTGGTTTAAGATTAAGAAAAACGAATCTGCATTTTTTTTAGCAACCCAATAAATCCCGGTATCTTCCATAAACCCGAAAACCTCCCTTTGGCCAAAATTTCAGACCCAAAACAACCCCCCCCCACCCCCGTCATCAAAATATGTGACTGGGGTTCCTTGGCGCAGGATCATATTAAAAAGCCAGCCTTAGGGTTGGTAGATGTTCTGCCAATACCCACCTCCATAGAAATTAAGAGAATATTAAGAACTGTACTAAACAGTGCTGTTAAGGCCTAGTAAAAAAACACTTATGTTTAGCGGCACCAACTCAAAGGGGAGGGAGGGCTTGTTGTTAGAGCGTTTACGGCAAGTTACTATCTACTACTAACTAAGTGTGAGGCATGGAGAAACACCAAATCATCCAACAACAAGCTGCAATCATTCGTCACTAAGTGTTTGAGGAAGGTCCTGAAGATATCTTGGACAGAAATCTTCGGAAATATTCAAACACAAATTAGGCGAAGAAAATGGAGATGGATCGGTCACACGTTAAAGTCCCTATCAAGCTTAATGTTTTACTTTTTGGATTAAAACTGTTGTCATCTGTGAACTCAAAAGTCGAATAACCAAAGAAAATTTCCACGTCTAAGTATGCTTTTTAATAAAAAAAAAAAAAGATTGGAATGTAAATTTTCACCAAGCAGGCCGGGGACTGGTAACCTGTAACGTAGCAGCATTTGGTTATGTGGTTTTTGTTTTAAAAAACTTCACTTCTGTTAAAAACGTTGTAGAATTTTAATTTAAAACAATTTCAAGGGAATGATTCATTGATTAAAGTTATAACAATCAGACTATTGTAGCCAGAATTGAATTTTTTTTGAGATATAAAGATTGCCTCTGCTTCATGCCTCGTGCTACGTCATATGCCTCTAGCTACGTCATCATTGCACGCTTCAAGTCTAAAAAATGTAACAAGAACGACAAGAAAAGGTTTTATTTTCGAAAATTACTTTTATCAAAAGGTTCTACTTTTCACCTGGAACTTAAGAAAATAAACTTTATAGGGACTTTAAGGAAACATCAAGACAATGTTACAAGACAAGCGTTGAAATGGAACCCCCAAGGTAAGCGAAAAAGAGGACGCCCCAAGAACACATGGAGGCATGATGTTGAGACAGAAATGAAGTTTAAACTTTTGCAAATAGGTTGAACCACATTTTAATCTTTTACAAATCAGCTTATACTTAGTTTTTTAAGAAATGACATGTATTCGGCGACAAGGCGTATCGTAAACATTACACTGCGTAATAACCAATCTAATTTTTATAGTTACAAGTACTTGTTGCGAAATGAAGTGCCGTCTTGCAGCTCTTCAGGCGTGCAGAAAGGAGAAAAGTTATTCAGGCGAATGCTCGTTAACAAGTGTTATAACACCACAATCTCTCAATGCTTTAATTTTTCTCTCGGAACCATCAACACGTTCTTCAGAGTAAATCAAAACCGCTGGTACATCCTGGATTGATCTCTTTACCTCGCACACGGTTTTTGCAGAAGGCAAGTAATGTGAGTACACAATGCCAGAACTGAAGAGATTATTGTGTAAATCTAGGAGTCCTCGCTTAATTAAACTAAGCAAAGCGGCTGCAGATGACACAGAAGCGCTAAAGGGCCTTGTAACTATGTAATTCCAACCCAGTTCCAATGATGGCGAGTATGGGGTCCCTGCGTTGATGACTGGCATATTTGGCTGACCATTCATGTGAGGGTAGTATTCAAAATCAATCGGAGGCAACTCGTTGAAATTTGATTGAAGTAGCCATAAAGCACAGAAAGACTCATCTCGTTTCTGTGCCGCCACTTTTGGCAATTCCCGTTTAATGAACAGACTGACTGCTCGTATTTCTTCAACCGTTAAGCACCACATTTTAGGAGGTGTTGGGGGTTCGAAAAGCCTGGCGGATAGTTGAAACACGTTCTCAAACGCATTCTTCGATCCGCAGTGTCTTTTTCCTGTTCAAAGAAATAAAAAGATGATAACATGGCAAAGCAAGCTATTAAAGCATCTGAACTAAGTTTTGTGCCTCTTTTTGATCAAACGTAAGTTCTGTTTTCTATACTACGGGCCCGAGTGCGTTCGGTTTTTATGGCCGACGCGCGAATCAAAAGAGAAAAAAAGCCAAGTTAGATTTATAGTTGAACCACACTTTAAATTGTTGAATTGTCGTTAGATTAATTTTTTGTCGCCATTAATTCAGAACTAAGCTGACTTCTGTTCAGTACATATAATCATAATTGTAGTTAATTATTAGTTAGCAACTATTTCAGGTCGTCATCTATTCCATTCCACTAATAGAGTCAAAACTGATCTTATTAGTCACTTTTAGTAGGTTAAGATATTTTTAATTACAATTATTTTTATTAGTTATTGTTAGAGTTAAGCTTTAAGATAAGATATTATTTAGCATTGTTAGATATATTGTAAATTAGTTCTGAAAAGCCCCTTTGGGATAATTAATGATAATAAAGTTTAAAGTTTACACGACGCATACCATGCTAAGTAAAGTCTAAAGACTTTAATGTAAAGAGAAAGAGATTTTTTTTGTTACCTCTGATGTTGTGGTTACGCGCCATTGTGCTAGTTGTTTTGTTGTTGAGAGAAACAGTTCGGGCGACTGCCATGGCAACCACGATAGCATGAAGTGTCAAGAAAAGGGAATAGTTGAGCATTCCTGACACCACTGTGGAACAAATTTGTCACAATAATGTTGTACCAATAAATCTTATGCAACCATTTTATGGAGATTTATTTTATAACAGCTTGAGTATTAACAACTGCATACTTTAAAGTTAAAATGCTGTTTCTTCACAGCCTTTCAAGGGTATAGTTGAGCATTCCTGACACCACTGTGGAACAAATTTGTCACAACAATGTTGTACCCATAAATTCTATGCAACCATTTTATGGAGATTTATTTCATAACAGCTTGAGTATTAACAACTGTATACTTTAAAGTTAAAATGCTGTTTCTTCACAGCCTTTCAAGGGTATAGTTGAGCATTCCTGACACCACTGTGGAACAAATTTGTCACAACAATGTTGTACCCATAAATTCTATGCAACCATTTTATGGAGATTTATTTCATAACAGCTTGAGTATTAACAACTGTATACTTTAAAGTTAAAATGCTGTTTCTTCACAGCCTTTCAAGGATCATAGATGAACACTCCTGACACCACTCTGGATTCAATTTGTCAGAACAATATTGTACCCATAAATTTTATGCAACATTTTATGAAAATTCATTTTACAACCGTTTGTGCATTAACAACTGTGTATTTCAAAGTTAAGCTGTTTCTTCTAACGCGAAATGTATTAACTTTCATTTTGACGTAAAAAGAAAAACGCAAAATGTAATAACACAAAATGTAATAATGTTTGCAATGATTAAGTCACATTCTGTTTATACATAAATAGATCAATTAATAGTAAAACACCATAGCCGTTGTTACAAATCTTACTTCGTTACTATGCCAGTTGTTACTACCTGAAAGAGTTTGTTACACTCGACCGGAAGCCGTTGCTTGGACAAAGGGCGTTGTTTGAAGCACTCAAAGCTTAGTTCGCTAGTAGTTTCAACTGGCTTCAGACTTTCAATTCAGACTTTATTCAATATATATGATTTTTCAAAAAAGTATTTTTTATATTCAGGCACCGCATGTAGCTAAGCTAATCTTAGTCGGGTCAGGAGCTAAGATTCAAAACTGCTAATATGATAAAGATGTAGAGTCTTAATATAAAAAGAAAACAAAACAAAACAATTAGAAAGCGAGGTTTTGTTTGAGACAAGACAGATTACAAGCAACAATAAAAAACTAAACAGAACTATGCTAAACATAAAAAAATAGGTTTTAGATTTAGATAATAGACATTCAAACTCAATGGGGTAAAGATAAGAATTGAAATTGGTCTGAATACTAGTTTGCTTTTAATTCTTTTTATTTTTAACGCTTGTAGCTTGCAATGCGCAAGTTATCTCTTTGATTTCTTAGCTAGACATGGGTATGATGTTTTCTGGAGATTACTGTGAGATTGGACTGTGACCTGTTGAAGTCTTGTTCCCCTGAATCATTTGCTCTTCTGGAAGTTTGCAGCAGTATGAACTCGGGGGGGTGGAGTGGGGGAGGGAGTACTCCCTATATTGGGACGGTAGGTATAACCGTCGTATTTTTTAAGGGTTAAAATTGCCAGTTCAATATTTTTTAGGGGTAGTTTAAAGAAATCCTTTGTTAAACCAACAGCCTGGTATTTTTTAGGGTTTAAAAACGTGAAGCTATTGAACTGCTTGCAGTCCCGTGTTTTAGCAAACGTGCCTACTGAACAAGAAGTTAAGACAAAAGTCATTTGGCGAACGTCCAATTGCATATCACGTTCGGCGCAACACTAGAGGCCTTAGCGCCGACCCGCTAGCTATCCTGGGAAAGTTTTCAGATTTCAATTGGTATTCTTTATAGGGTAATCTTAAAACCGAGAGGCATTTTTAGGGATGAAAATTTTTATCCCTTGGTACTTTTTAGGGTATTTTGGAGACTTTTCCGACGGTCATCCCTACCCTTTTGACCCCGAAGTACCCTCCGGGTACGAACTCTACCCAACTGATTAAAGAGTAAACTTGTATGACTGAACCATCTTCAACCCCTATTGACGTGATTATGACCTCAAATGCCAAGCTTGTTTCCAATAGTGCATGGTGTCGCAAAAATCAACATCAGTGATAACTATTTAGTCTACGCAACTTTGAAATTGAAAGTATCGAAACCACCACCGAAGTACATCATATCGAGGAGCTACGAGCGCTATGATCCTGTCAGTTTCACAGACGACCTAAAGCGCATCCCGTGGATCGCTTTAATGAACATTTCTTCCAAGTGTTAGACCGCCATGCGCCTATATACGGAAAAAAGAGACCAGACAACGACATTGCCCGTTTGTTAACGAAGACATAAAAGAACTTATGGGGAAAAAAAATCAAGGAAACAAAAATGCTCATGCGACAGGCTCGGCTGCTGATTGGCAGATTAATCGTGGTTACCGAAACAAAGTGAAGAGGGCATTACTTGAGGCCGAGAGAAAATATGTTGAGAGAGAGATTTTAATTTTATCAGGACAAGGCGGAAAGTTATACGGAACTGGATTCCAGCCACAGAGAAATCGCGACCAGTATATTCAAAGGACATGAAGGAGCTGGCCAATGAATTAAAGAACAGTTGGTGTCCGGTCTGCATCTGACTCAAAGAATCTCGCAGTAATAAGTAACTTGCCTTCTTACGTGTCCCCATCGTGCCATTCAGACCATTCAGTACTTGAAGCAGATGAATTTCATTTTCGCACAGTTACTTCAGCTGAGGTTGAGAAAATCGTTCAATCTTTTCCCTCTAATATGTCCCCAGGGAAGGACAAACTAAGTATGGCTGTAATAAAAGATGCTCTACCAGTTATTTTGCCAGTCCTGACTAACATCGTGAACAGGTCGCTATAAACATCTGTTTTGCCTACGGCTTGGAAAGAATCTGAAGTGGTGCCTATATTGAAAGACGCAGACCATGAAATTCCCAATAATAACCGACCTGTGTCACTTCTGCCGGCTCTCTCTAAGATCCACGAGCGAGTAGCTATCAACCAGTTAACTGATTATACAACGCGTAGGAAATGTCTCACTAAACATCAAAGCGGCAATAGGAAGAATCATTCTACAGAGACACTTAACATCTTCATGGCAGACACAATTCGTGATGCGATCGATCAGAAGCAGATTACAACCCTGGTACTTCTCGATTTGTCAATAAATAATGTATTATTTTCATGTGTCTATATACAGTGGAATCCCGGTTTAACGATATGCCAAGGGGACGCCAAAATTATATCGTTAAACCGGGATATCGTTATACCGAGATTCCTGGTATAACGATGTAGTGGGAAAATTTCTAAAAATATCGTTATACCGGGAAAAAGGTGACGTACGCGTTTTACTCTATGTTCACTGATCGATAAATTTGTAATTAATACTTTGTAATATCAAATGATTTACAAAATAAATAACGATCCAAAGCGGATCAGCATTCATGGCTGCTGGAGTGTAAGCAAGAACAATGAATATTAACAGAAGCATTGATGTTTGTTAATTAAAGTTTGTTTTGTTATAAAACCAGCATTTCCTATGGTCTGTCATGTTGATTTTATCGTTATACCGGAAAAGATTTTGCTCTCGGGAAACAAAATCCCGATCGTTAAACCGGGAATATCGTTAAACCGAATATCGTTATACCGGGGTTCTGCCCCATACATTTTACTATAATTTTTGACGGGGAAACGAATGTTTAACAATTATTTCAAGAGCGCGCGTTGGATATGAGATGGTAAATAGCCGACGAGGCGCGTAATTTAATAATTATCGTTATCCCAGGAGTATCGTTAAACCGGGATTCCGCTGTATAGCGTGTCATGGATGCATTTGGAAAGCCAGAAGAGCACGAGAGGAGAAGCACAGAAAGAATACTCTCGTGATCTCCCAACTTCCGGCGTGCGTCCATAACACGATATAGACGCACGATACCACAAGTTTTTTTTATTATTATCCGGAAACAGATTAAGTTGTATTACATCATCATCTTGCAACGGACCACCGAGTAAACTTAGCTCGGTTTCAATCTTTTCTCCGTCAAATAAGTTGCAATCAAAGAGATGTTCTAGGTTGAAAATGGATTCGTTGACTATTTCTATCAATTTTGTATTATGAAATTGCAAACAAAATACTAAGACAAGTTTTCTCATTTTTACTCCCCAAAAAGGAAGTTACCAAATTGATTAATGAGTAAGAAATTCAGACAAATAGAGCAAAGCTCATACTTACTTTTCATCTAAGCCTCAATCACAGTTTCTTTGTTCATACAAAAAAGTCATGAACCTTAACTTGGTACGTAAATTCCTTTGACTACCTCGACAGTAAACTATTTTCGTAACGACCGCAAATAATAGTTTTTCACTTGCAGTGTAACCTGTCAAAGGGCGGGCTTAACACCAGTAATCATTCGCTAACGTCTATGAACCCTTCCAGCCCCAGATATATTGGTAGATTCTCCCCACTTAGAACCAATACTTTTCATTGAGCAAGTTTGGGAGAATTTGCTTTCAATCTTCAGTGGAGCATCTTGTTTGACCGATTCTCATTTTCTCAATAGCAAAGTGTTATATGAGGAGAAATTAGAAGTTGATAACTGATCTGGACTAAAAGGGTTTGTTTTTTCGTGTCACGTGGACCAGAATCGAAGGCCGTAACAAAAGTAGTTTCCCTTTTCTGATCGCTTCAATAAACTTCTTTACACTAGAAAACGAAAAAACCGTCCACAAGGACTTGTTGTCTCTGTCAGAAATATAGTTTGAGTGTGTGAACAAGACGAACACGAGCACATGTTGTTCGTCTTTTCAGACAAATTTACGTGGATGAGTCGTTCGTCTAGACGAAAAATGCATTTGTCAAGCAAACAGTCGAACAAGTTGTCCGTGTACCAAGGGAGGAGAATGGCACTAGAATATGGCGACATTTATCTGTTTGTACGTCATAGGTACGTGAGATGTGAATTTACGACGGCCAACTCAAGACGATTTGTTCACAGTCCCTTTCACATTAAGACGAACAAATCGTCAGACGACTTTTCCATCCAGAAAATGCCTATTTATTACATGTACATTAAATAATATCTAATCAATAAGGATTTCGATGAACATTAACTAGTAAAAATGAAAAATTATCAAAGTTTGACGCTTAGTGTTCCAAGTGGCGCCATTGTCAATGTTGATTTGCTAGTGCGAAGAACAAGAGTTCAGGACCACTCAATTGCATAATAATTGGTATTAGGTTGAAATTTTGACACAACTTGAGAAACTACTCAGTTGAACAATCCACAGTTGTGCAGAAGATGGGGTCTGTACCTTTACCCACAATGCCTAGCGTATAAACGCCTAAAATTGCCCATTAAACCACAAAGAGAGATTCAGTAAGCCTCAAACTTGACACACACAGTGTGTTAGTCCAAAGAAGAGTTTTACCAACTGTTACCTTCCCCGAGTTTTTTAGTAGTGTAAGGTTCGCAATGAATTGTGGTAAAATGTACAGGCCCCCTCTATTCGAAATGGTCAACTGCGCATGCTCAGTTCCTTGCTACATCGTTCAAGGCACCAAAACAAATTTAGCTGATCATTGCGTTCAGGAATTCTGATCATTAAAGATTTTGGATATACAAAAACAAGTAAAAACAAGATAAGATATTGAACAACCAATAAACCAAATTCTTGAAACAGGACGAATCGCGCAGTTACGAAAGGGTCCCGTTATTCTAAAAACATAATAAATTTTGATCATTTCTATTCAGTTATCTATTTACATTCATGCGCTCACACAACGTTTTGTTTGTTAGGTTATACCTCTGGATTGAAACTACATACTTATTCTTCTCTTCTTATTAGCATTTTCCTCGAGAATGACACTCAAACTCTGACCATTATTAAGTGTCATCGAAAGAAAGAAAGGTATACAAAACGTTTGTACTGCTAGTTGTACTTAAACAAAATTCTTCTGAGTTGTAACAAACACAATGGATTTTGTTTATTACAATTATCTAATGCTATTTAAGCGTTTTTCACAAAAAAATCATGAGTTGTACTTAAACAAAATCCTTCTGAGTCATAACAAACACAACGGATTTTGTTTATTACAATTGTTTACTGCTATTTGTTCGTTTTTCCGCAAAAAAATAATTCATGAGCAAACGCCTTTGAGTCCTGAGGCAGCAACGAGAACCAAAACATGCCCGTGGCATGGTTTCCATCAGGATGTTCTGTCCTGGTACATCTACCTAACTTTAGAACAGATGTTGTAGCTGAGTATTGTTACTCAGGTCGGTAAACTCAAAACTCGAAGGAGACGAATCGGGGATGGTTTGTGGCCCGGGAGACTTTTTCTTCCTTTTAAATTTTTCCATCAGCATCCTCAATAAATGTTTTTTCTTTCTTTGATTAGCCCTGACGTTTTTCTCTTCTCCATGAAGCTCACCATCTCTGTCATGTGTTTCATCACCGTCATCGAAGTATCCCAGTTTTTCTATCATATTCTTCCACGCTTGGTCTTCTTTCGTTTCCATACCTCTAGCAGCCAAGTAAGGAAGTTGATCATGCGCACTAGGGTCTTCCCTTTGCCAGTCCTGTGGACCGACAGCATAACCATCCAAATTCCCCGTTTTTTCATAGAGATTCTGAGCTTGCGCAGACGGGAAGCGCGTTCCAAAATCCCGTTGATCCCAGTTTTGCTGGTAGTCCCCACCTTGTTCCCCGGTTTCCCAGTAGAAATGAGCTGAATGATCATTGTTGTGTGGTGGTATTTGGTGATAGCCTGGATACGAGGCCGCATGTCCCTGACAATCATTCCGATAGCTTGAATTCACCGAACCTTGAACAAACTCGCCTTCTAAAGCTGCCTTATTCCCTTGCTCTTGATCTAAGGTTTCCAACATATGGTATGGCGGCTCGTTCATTGTCGTTGCCTTGGTACCTTCATTCGTGGGCTCAAAAGAATGTTTTGGCGATGTAAGGGAAGAAAACTTTGAAATGTCCGGAAAAGAAAATCCTAAATGCTCTGACTCACCAAGGAAAAGTATCTGCAAGAAACAATTTTCACATTGTCATGAATGCATGGAAAGGCAACCCTATCGTGTCGAAATAGCAATGACAGTAACAAAAGTTTCAAAAAACAAAGCTATCGAAAACTAGTGTTTTATACACCTCTGCGAATCAAATCTTGTCATTGTCATTGTCATCGTTATTGTCATTGTTATTGTCATTGTTATTGTTATTGTCATTGTGTCTGTCATTGTTATTGTCATTGTTATTGTTATTGTCATTGTGTCTGTCATTGTTATTGTCATTGTTATTGTCATTGTCATTGTTATTGTCATTGTTATTGTCATTGCCATGGTAATTGTTATTGTTATTGTTATTGTCATTGTTATTGTTATTGTTATTGTTATTGCCATTGTCATTGTTATTGTCATTGTCATTGTCATTGTCATTGTCATTGTTATTGTCATTGTCTTTGTCATTGTTATTGTCATTGTTATTGTCATTGTCATTGTCATTGTTATTGTCATTGTCATTGTCATTGTCATTGTCATTGTTATTGTCATTGTCATTGTCATTGTCATTGTCATTGTCATTGTTATTGTTATTGTCATTGTGTCTGTCATTGTTATTGTCATTGTTATTGTTATTGTCATTGTGTCTGTCATTGTTATTGTCATTGTTATTGTCATTGTTATTGTCATCGTTATTGTTATTGTCATTGTCATTGTCATTGTCATCGTTATTGTTATTGTCATTGTGTCTGTCATTGTCATTGTCATCGTTATTGTTATTGTCATTGTGTCTGTCATTGTTATTGTCATTGTTATTGTCATTGTCATTGTTATTGTCATTGTCATTGTCATTATCATTGTCTTTGTCATTGTTATTGTCATTGTTATTGTCATTGTCATTGTCATTGTTATTGTTATTGTTATTGTTATTGTCATTGTCATCGTTATTGTCATTGTCATTGTCATTGTCATTGTTATTGTTATTGTCATTGTGTCTGTCATTGTTATTGTCATTGTTATTGTCATTGTCATTGTTATTGTTATTGTCATTGTCTTTGTCATTGTTATTGTCATTGTTATTGTCATTGTCATTGTCATTGTCATTGTCATTGTCATTGTCATTGTCATTGTCATTGTC
>JAOBAT010000016.1:0-18868 GCA_026413305.1 Hydrozoanthus tunicans
CTTCAAGACAAAAAATCGTGTCCGATCCTTGTCTGTAACTGCCACACACAGCCGATTTTTCGTCGCAGACAAAAAATTGGGAGCTTAAAGACGAAAAATCGTGTAGTGTGTGGCGGGCTTATTTGCTTCGTCTTTTGGGAAACGAAATCGAAAAACATTTTAAAGCTTGTGGGAAAAGTCAAGCATCTTATCTCAACCGGTTTTTTTATCCTGAGGCAGGAAATCTTGGATTTTGCAACTTTTTATCCTTCGGGAAATAACGGAGGAAAAATCATCTGTTGCCAACAACGCTAAAAAACGCAGAATCGTTGTATTGCGTCTCTCAATGTATTGCTTATCTAACTCAGCGACTGTCACATAATCACCGGATTAGGTCTATTTTACAAGCAAGTTTGGTTTATATTCTTTCTTTTCACTACAACTGGTGGATTGGCAATGATAGAAAGTGAGTGAGGACTTCTAAAACAGTCTGCTCCAGTTAAAGCAATGTACTTTGCTTTTATGACTACTAAAATGCGGCATTCTAAAGACAAAGCTTAGCTTAGTGCAAGAGGTCAAACAATTTATAGTGCAATTTCTTCTGGATGGAAAGATTTTTTTTCAACTTCACACTTAATAGAGACCGAAGCACTCTCAGAACTTTGTTTTTTAATTGTCTATTAATAATCTATTGCATCGTGAAAAGAATAGTAACTACTATATATTATAACAAAGTCAAAACAAGCACATCACACCTTCCAGCTTCTCTGCATTTACTAAAGTTGCTTATCGCATGAATGTTGTCTCGTATTCTCTGGTTGATTAACGCGATATCCGGTGGCTGATTGGGTATAAATGGTCAAGAAAATACAACATTCGCCTTCAGTCATTATCAACCAATATACGAAATACTCTCCCGGCTATTTTTATCAAAGAAAAAAGCCTGACTTAAGAATAAGTTTTCTCCAATATTCAACACACCTTTCGTTTTTGGATTTGCAACGATCAATTGTTCAAGTGCAGCAAGCGGGTTTCAAAATCAAACAGTCCCCGAGGAAGTATGCCCCCGAATCCTCTATGAACTAACGCCTTTGGCGCCATAAGTTTTGTGCCTAGTTCTTTTAAAACATCTCACCATCTCATCTTGACCGGCGTCTGGAGACTGGGACCATAACGTGTTTTTTCATTCTACGCACGTTTATAATCTCCGACGGTATTTGGCAAACTGTGACATCGGAATTATTCAGATCGAGAAACCAGGCCAATCTACTTTCCTTAAATTGATGTTGTTATTATTGTTGCTATTGTCTTTGTCTTCATTATCATCATTATACCACTGCTGTTTAGTTGCAAGTCGGTAGGATATTTGATATTTACTATCCAACTTCCTAAAAATGATTCAAAGTTAATACTACAAGTTTAAAGTAAGCCATTCAAATGAAAAAAGGATATCTTCTTTTTCGATTTGTTGACCACTTGGAAGAACAAATACTTCTGTCTCTGCGATGTTCGTCTTCAATTCTTCCTCGGCTAATTTTCTGTGTAAAAGAATAAGATAAATAAAATAGTTGAGAAACCTTGATAGCTAACATGTTTTAACCATAACGTCGAGGATTTGGTGCAGCAAGATTCCATTTCCAATAATTTTCAAAAAAGTTTATCGTAGAAAGAAGGGATATGGTAAGTTTTATCGTCTATATTTTCCTCTAAACATCAAAAAGTTCAAGAGTTTCGAAAAATCTACTTCGACCATTCCTAACAACCCAACTTCGTTCTCGTGACTTGTTCACAGAAACTAAACATAGCTAAAATATCAGAAACTATAACTTTATCATTTGGCAAAGGGTTAAGAAATTGAAATCACCAAGCATAATACGATATTAATTTATCATTCACGAAACTCGAGTGTTTGAAAGGCTGAGAAGCTTTCTAAACAAGCCAACCTTGTTACAGCTGTTCGAAGAAACTTCTGAAACACAAGTACTACTGAGTACTATATACTGGTTTGGTTTAGTTTAGTCTTATAAGTCTTCACAACTCATGGATAGTCGGAATTTTTGCAACCCAATTACAGGACTCCAACGACCTACGGTTTAATGTTCTTATCCGAGAAGACGCGAAGGTCTAACCGTTTGCAGATGTCAGAGTAAACGCCCTATTTTCTCCTCATTTATTTTGAGACCCTTATGCGGCGGCTACATGGTGCAACATTGCCTGCAACGTTGCGCGCAACCGGAGTTTTTCATCGTGTAGCCACCTTTGAAATCGTTGCACGCAACGTTGCGCGAAGTAGAAACCGATCCTACTCCTGCAACATTGCATGCAACGGTTTAATGTGTGTGCAATGTTGCACCGTATAGCCACGGCTTAAGTGAAGTGAAGGAATCGAACCCAGCCCTTCCGCACGGCAGACAGGCGCCTTACCAACTGGGTTAGGAAAGCGGTTTGGTCATGCGCAACAAACACCAAACTCAAATCTCCGAACATGTCCAACCAACCAATTTGTTTCACTAACAAGTTGCTACGAATTTACGCTCGCAATAAAGGTTTAGAAGACTCAGAATTTAAACTATGAAAAACCAATTAGAACCAATATTTGCGCTTCAGGATTTCCAAGCCTTTATTCACTAGCAATAATTCTCTTACTCGTCTCTCGCTTTCTTCTTGTCGAGTTTCTTGGCTTCCTTCTCAATTGGAAGCATCTAAGAGGAGAAAAAAATTTGCTTGTTCGTTCAGTCATTAAATAATTTGACAAACTAGTACGACGCTGTAAACTGAAACAGCAGAACCAAATTAAATGGTAAGGCGAAACTTTATGTACATATATTGTTAGAAATTACGATAGAAAACATGCAGCAGTGTTAATAGTGCGAAAACCGACATGAATATTTTTAGACATTTTCTATGCCAATCTACAGATTAGAAGGAGAAATAACACTTCTAGAATGATAAATTGTGTAGGAGCTCTGCGAGTGTCTTCATTTTTCCGATGAACTGAGCAAGAATTCCGTCCGCCATTATAGAGTTGCGAATCGCCATATGACGTCAATGACTCAACTCGGGACAACCAAAACTATGTACATAATGCCAACCATAGGCAAAATACACCCAAAAAAGAATATAATAGTGATAAAGTACGAAAGAAACCCATTTGGCCTCTCGGCGGCACGGGTTGAGTCCCTGAAGTCATATCCGTTATCTGTGGTCAACCCAGCACGGCATTGGTGATTCGTTCTCGATTAGTGGCGGACAAAAAACACCGGCATTGGGCCTGAAAAAACACACTTCAACGTTTTTGATCTCGAAGGGTTTTGGTTACATGTTTATCTTATATCTCTGCTTCACGATTCTTCAAAAAAAACCCGGTATCTTGTATTTTCAAACTAGTAGCACTTGTAATAACGATATTTAATAAATGAGATTCTGAATTTACATAGAAAAGATGGCTGACAAGTGGAAGAAGAGAGTGAACGAAATGTATTGCGTGGCACTTTCCAAAAGAATTTATATTTTTACGACGAACTAATTCCAACGCTTGGTCTCGCTCGGTCGCATGGAGATTTCGACACGACTTGTCACATTACAAATAACAGATTCGTGCTCAGTCTATTAGTCGCGGAGGGGCCAAAAACGCGTACTTTGTCCCCATAAAAACGTACTTTTGACGTTTTTGGCCAATTATAAACATTTGGGCCCATAAAAAAAAGTTCGTTTTATTTGCACGTTTATAAATTGTGCGTTGGCAAGTGAGTAAAATGAATTTGCAAACAAAGGTTGCTAAATTAGTAAAAAAACAAAAACTATATGAATTCTCGGAAACATGTCGTACGCAGTTGTGGGTACTTTCGTTTGTTCCGACGTCAGCGTATAAAACTTTGCTTTTCACGGTAAAGATATCTTTCTGTTCTTAAATTTAGAGAATTATAACGTTGTTTTTACTACCAAACAAACCTCACTAACATTTTTACGAGCTTATTGGATTTGCTGCACACTATTTTTACCCTCATGTGAAAAAACCTCATCATCTCACACCTCATCGTCTGTGTCAGTATCAAGATCATTGCTGTCATCGTCATCATCACCATCATCATCACCATCTACATCATCTTTATCACCATCATCTACGTCATCATCATCACCATCATCTTTATCATCATCATCATCTACATCATCTACATCATCTTTATCATCATCATCTACATCATCATCTTCTTCCAGAGATACATCAAATTCATCGTCCGGCTGTGGTAAAAAAACACTAAGCATTATGGGTGCAATACAAATTCAAAAACTGGTACATTTATGTAGCACCTTTTCCATGTGAACCTTTACAGGCGCTTTACATTGATAAGCTTACGCACAGCGGGCCAGAAGCATATATTGGCGCATTTGGCGGACGCTTCACAGCGATGCATGTATGCTGGTACTCATTTTACCGACCCCGGAAGGATGGAAAATTGAGTGACCTTTAGCAAGAAAGAAGGTTACTCAAATACTCAACCCTCGACCACGTCGGGGATCCATTGGGGACCTCGGGATTGGGAGGCAAAGATCTACCCCTCTGCCTGAAATAATAGATGTAATATAACAAGATGATAGATGATTGGTCAAAATTGTCCTAGCAACTGGTCTCAGACTCAAGAAATATAGAACTATGCAAGTGTGAAACTAGCCAGAATTTCATCAACATAAATCTAATGATCTTATCAGGAATCAACAAGCACAAGCAAATGTAAATAAAAAAAGATTAAAACAACTGCGAAATGTGTTCATACCAACTCGTCAGATTCGCCTTCGGAATCTTGCTCTCCCGCCAATCTCAACCAGTCAGAGTTTTCATCAAAAACGCCTCTAAAAACAACAAAAATAGACCAACATGAAATACAAAGTGTGACCTTTATGAAGAAAAACTACGTCAAAGGAGCTCCCTGGATTATTCGTAAACAGAAATATAATCAGGGACTCCTTTTCGGTATGTTAGCTTAAAGTGCATATGAAGTGACAAATTTTATTACTTCAGTGGATAGACCTTGCTAAATGAGGAATAGCGGTGAAAAAAAATTTGCCAAAATCATTCCTGGTTCTCAAGATATCAGTGGTTTCGACATTTTTCTAAAATCTGCTGCCAATCCGTAAAATTTGGGTGGGTTTGAGCCAGACTTGGACTGATGATCCATCTGCCTCGGATACATCAGTAATCCAATTTTAACTAAAATACACCCAAGTGTTACTGATTGACAGCAGATGTTGAAAAAATGCAAATTTGTAGGAACCACTCAACTGAGACGTCATCAGATGAAAATTTTAAACGTTAATATCTAAAGAACAAGGAAAACTTTTAGCCATTTTTTCACCGTTTTTCTTCATTTAGCAAGGTCTTTCCACTGAGGTAATAAAATTTTTCACTTTATATGCACTTTTAATAACTGCAATAAATAGGCCTTAATACGGCATTTTCACACTCATGTGCAGTGCCTGTATCCCATTGTTTTGACGGGCCACAGGTCTTACAAATAACTTTATGGTTTCCGAGATATAAAACTGTTTTGCCTTTGTATGGTAATTTATAATGATTTGCAGTGTTTATATCCCATTGTTTTGTCTGGGCGACAGGATCGGTGATTATGTAAGACCTATATATTGCCCGTAAAAAACAAACCATGCAGGAGTTTCAAAGTGCCTCATATAACTAACTCATCTAGATGTTAAAAGTGCTGTTGAAAGCTTCTAAACTTTAATACCTTGACCTTTTCAGTTTCCGTTGTATTGGTAAACTCTCCCTACTTGAGCCCATAGTTTCCATGGATCAAGTTTGGAAGAATTTCGCTTTTCATCTTCAGAAGTTCGCCTGTTAGAGCAGCTCTCATACTCCCATTACCAAGAGTCTTATTTAGTTTGTTATACGTGAGGAAAGCTAGATGTTGAAAACTGAATGGGATTGAAAGGCTTGAAGTGTAGTTTCATCTGTGTCTCAAATTTCTAATAGGATCTTTAGTAACCAGGGCGCCAACGCGGCAGAAAAAACAATAGTAATACAATAGCTGCATGATGCAATACACCGTGCTGGACACCTGCACACTGTTTCTCAAAATTCCAACGTGAAAAGCTTAATTTGGAGTTCTTACGATTACTGGAAAGAAAAACAGAAAATTTTCTCAACCTTCTTTTATTTTAAGCTTTTAAGCAGAGAGCTTTAATCTTTATCTGTTCACATAGCGTCACTAAGAAAAAAAGGCAGAGCCGACGAGCCAAACATTGTCAAAGAGGAAAGCAAGAAATAGGTTTTTTGTGAGCCATCGTTGTCAATGTTACCGTCCTCGTTGGCAAAGGTCCCTCATAATTAAAAGTACGCTGATGACAATTTAGATACCAAAATTAAAATGTATCCTCTTACCCAAACGTATTGACAAAACTGTCATCCGTATACACTTGAAGTTGACATTTTTGTCCAAAACTTTGGAGTTAACTTTTAACTTTGAATATTTATGTAACTTCAATACATTTAATTTTCCATTGGCAACGTGATATCTTATATACTAAAACTGTGTGCCATTTTTTAGTAATGAGTATAAAAGAAAGTATGTAGAGCAGATATAGAGGATATTATATTGCCGTGCGGAGACACGTATTTCATCCTCGAGGGCTGAAAGTTTCTCTCACGAGCGAGAGATGCCATCTGCATGATGAGTACCGAAAACACAAAATCCGTATCCCCAAGCGGCCATGTAATGTTCTGTTTTATAGAAACTGACGAGACTCTTACATAGAACACAACGTTTTTAAAATAACCGACCGCACGTCGAAACTCTCTTTCTAATTGGCTAACCATGTTAGTTGCCAAGGCGAAACAAAGTTGCAATAACAATAGTGTAATGGTGACAATTATAATAATAATAGTAATAATAATATTAATGCTAATGACAATAATAATAATGAAAATAATATCAACGACAATAACAACAATTATAGTATTAAAATCAAAATAACATCAGAAAGTGCATTTCAAACAGATAAACTAACTAACCGGTTGCGAGTGACGTCGCCAACGGTGATTTGGCGGAATTGACCCAGTGCAAAACTAATGAAAGTATGATCCAAATAAAATGACTGGCAAAATTAAGCCCTTTTAGAACATCTTAAGTCAATTAAAGGGATGAGTCATGGGTCCCTGAATTTGACAATGTGTTGATAGAGAACAGCTATTTCTTGTGTATACAGCAGCTATCTGTTATATAATGAAACATACCAGTTTTTAAATTTGTTCCAAAACCATAAGAACTCCCCAACTTCTCCAAGATGGCCATCAGTAATAGAAACACGAAACACACAATCTAAAATGACCACCTCATTGTCCGTTTTCCACCATTTTATTTCACCTACTAGATATCACGCAACATTCTAAGAATACTTGTCTTTATACCGTTTGTGTAGTTGTAGAATTTTTACTAAAAACATCGTATATCTTAAACTTTAGTTATATGTTCATCGGGACCTTACATTCATCGTGTTTGCAAAAGAATAAAAAATGCATGGACAGGTAAACTATCATCATTGCATTTGAAACAGACGACAAAATGTTGATTTACGAAGCTAGGCCAACATGTACACGAGCGATCAGAAACTCTTAACACCCTTGCCAAAATATGTGTGTAACGACTTAGAGCTATTTGTATATATTAGAGCTGTTTCAGAAAAGGTTCCATATATAATATTGGATATAGGAAGAGAAACTTTTTCATATTTTCCTAACAACTGAAAGATGTCTGGTTAAACTTTAAGTGTTGGCTTTCTTCTGTGCGTTCCTAAGGCGCTTTCCACTATGCAGATGGACGTCCTTAACTACCGACTCAACTATGATTAGTAAAAAAATGAAAGAAGAAACACTAAACGGGAGGACTGAATCATAAAAAAAGTCGAATGTTTTGGCTCAGTATTCTAAATAGCGTGCGCTGCAGTGGAGGGGCTCTTCTCGCTACAAGTTGTTTTCTCAGGATCTTTCTCTAAAAGGTTACGCAAGGCCAAGGGATCTCCAGCTTCTCCTACATGTGCACTTTCCTCATCTGGCTCCATCAGTTGTGAAACTTCCATATGATCCCTCATCTGCACTGCCACCAACGGATATAGGAACAAAACTGCAAAAAAGTCTTCAGCCATGTTACCGTTGATATTGTACTTTTGACGCATGTTAGATCGGATACCTGTAACGTAGCTAACAAAACCAAAGAACACTGCCCAGCCAAGGTATGCCAAACCAGTGTTTACCACTTGTAAAACTTCCAACAAGATCCAAGCATAGAAAGGCACTGCCAATACAGCCATGTGGCAATATGTACCAGCGTTATAAAGCTTTCCCGCCGCCCTTCCAATGGGAAACCAAGGAAACAGCACAGCGAGTAAGGTTTTTGACAGTCGGGCAAACGATGGCTTGTAAATTGGATCAAGCAGTCCGGAAGAGAATGCCGATCCATTCGAGTCAAGATCTCCAGCCTCCATCTTGAACGCTCTCCACATGCTCACGCACATAAAGTTAAGAATGACGGTGTAGAGCAGGCCCGATGTAATGGAGACAGCCTGCAGTGCAGTGAGAGCGTCTTCACCTCCTGCGCATATCAAGGCTGTGGCAACAGCCCCCTCAGTAAGTGCCCAGAAGACTCGCTGAGTTACTGGGGGATCTGGATCACCATTGGCTGATAAGCAATCGATAACCAGAGAACCACTGTCTGAGCTAGTTACAAAGTACAGAACTATACTCATTAGTGACACTGCTGACATAAAACTTCCTAGTCCATTATACTGAGATAAGACGTCGAACCACATCTCATTCTTGCCCCGACAGCTTAGGCGGTACAGTCCGTTATCACTTTGAATCGACCCAGCTCCGCCCAAAGAGGAATTGCACTTGATACCAGCGATTGCTGCATCTCGCTCCATCTTCAAACCTGCGCCTCCAAACACTGCAAACCACAGGAATGTGTAGATAACTGGCAGGGTGAGCGTGTAGTTAATGAATTCTCTGACAGTGCGACCTTTGGAAATTTTGGCGATGAACATTCCAACATAAGGCGACCAAGCGATCCACCAGCCCCAATAGAAAATGGTCCAGGCGTTCATCCAACCGGACACTTCCTTACCATCAGGGGCGTTACCTAACTGAGCGAAGGCGTCTGTGTGAAAGCCAAGCTGGATGATCCACTGGAGATAGTTCCCACAGCTTTGCACGTACAAGTTCAGCATATACCAAGTGTCATCATAAAAAAACACAACCAGCATCAACAGCATACCACTAGCAAAGCACACCTCGCTTAATCGGCGGATTCCTAGCTTTAACCCACTGACAACTGAAGCTGTGGCCACCATGGTGATGACCCAGATGGCGATAATGTAGTTTCGCAGCGATTCCTCTATCTGGCCATTCATTCGGTGAAGGCCAGCAACAACTTGGAGAACTCCTAGGCCTAGACTGGTACAAACTCCGAACATGGTACATATGATTGACAGGATGTCTATCAGGTCTCCAGCGGTGCCAAACACTTTGTTTCCGAGCAAGGGGTAAAAGCATGAGCGCATTGTCATCGGGAGCCCTTTACGATGTGCCATGAACCCGAGCAACAAGCCAATCAGGGCGTACACAATCCATGCATGAATACCCCAATGGAAGTATGTTAGGTTCATGGCATCTTGGGCGCGCTGATTATCTGTGTACCTAAAATGGAATAGACGAGTAAATTAGCCAACACTATTCAAAGCAAGCTAAGTTAATAGTATTATTAATAATAATAATAATAATAATAGTAATATTAATAACAACAATAAGATTTATAACAGTGAAAGAAACAACAACAGGAAAATAATCATTAAAACAATGACCATTTGACATTGACAATAATGCTAATCTCCTACGTCCATAAACTTTCTCCCACTTCCTATGGCAACTTCATAAGTTCCACTTATTATTCTTATATAAAAACATTGTTAAACAGTCCGCTTCTAAACCCATGTTGAACTCCATTGAAACAATTTTGTGCATGCGTTTTTTATTTGCGTGCAAATAGCGTCGCTTTATAGTTTTTCTTTTCAATTCAATATCGTTATAATTATATTAGTCATACTCGACAACGACGAAGCTTGGTATAGTAACAATGTCATAGAAAGTACTGTTTCTCGAAGTTTGAGATCAAATCCTGTTTTGCATTTGTGACAAAATAAAAAATTTTCTCAACAGCGATGAACTAAATGCCACGTTGTTAACAGCTTAGTACAAATAGTTTGTGTAAACAGGTTCGTGTTTTTCTAATAAAGCCAGCAGAAAACACTGCGTGACCAAAGATTGTTTCAAAAATTTATCTTAGAAATCTTAAGCACATCTATCAATAAAGAATATAACCTAGCTGTAAATGAATTAATAAAATTCATTTCGTTTTAGAAACGAACTAATGAGAACAGCTCGTCCCACAAAATAAATAAACCGCAAAGTTTCAAAATACGCGTATTTTCATTTCATATTAAATGAAAAAATTTGTCGCGCGTTTATTAATAATACATTTCAAACTAAGTTGTTTTTTATGGTAAAACAGCAAAATAAAACTGTTCTTGATTGTCTGGAACACGCTCGAATTTAAACCCTTTTCCTATTTCTTAAATTTGAGTATTGTTTCCGTAAATGACACCACAACAGAAGAGAAAACCTGAGAAAACATTGCTTACAGAAGTTTCAAGAAAACCAAGGCAACTTCATTGTAGTCGTAGATTCGTATGAAGTACTAAACTTCCAGTCGCTGACAATACACGCTACGAAAGATTTCAGATTATTACTGTTATCAAGATGGAAGTACTATAGGATAGTTTAAAGCTATTTATTTATTTACCGAACCTTTTATTGAATGAAGATCATAGGCTGGGATCAACGGCTCAACGTCTGTGCACCAACAGTGTGGAAAAAGAAGGCCGCACGAATGTTCAACCCTCGGCACGGCCGGAGATCGAGGCCGGGGCCTCACGCTTGCTGAGAGTAGCAATCTTACCGACTGAGCCAAGGTTACTCAACGAAATCTTGCAAAGATATTTCTTTTAGTCAACGAGGTTGCAAAACAAATGACACGAAATGTAAAACAAAAGAGCAACTTGCCGCGTAAGTTTAACCTGGTTTGAACGAAACACAGTAAACCTCCGATGAACAAAGCGCTATAGTATAGGTAAAATCAATTCTTCATTACGGTAGTTTGGTTAAGTGAAAGCTGATTTCAGAATTCATAGACTGACTGCGATTTTTCCATGCTTGAACCAAGGAACTGCTTTGATATACTGAAGACTTCATTAAGTCGTCGTTTGTTAAACTATACTCATAAGAGTTGTTATCTTCATACGTACATTTACTACCCGACTTCCCTAGTATAAGTTACCTATCTCACTGACTTTGCTCACTAATATATTCATCTATTTTCAACCAAAATCAAAATCACATATAGCTTATTTCTTGGAGAAGCTATCCTGTAAATGTAAAGTGAAAACGCTACGCCGCTTTTCGGAAGTTAAGCCATGTTTCTGTCGTATTTCTCACTCGGATAACAGTATAGGTGTGCAAAAAGAAACTGTCGAGTACAGATATTTTTATCTCAAACATAACTTACCTTCCCCAGTATCTGTTTCCATAATGGCCTTGCGGCTCGTAGTGCCAGATTGGTTCGGCTACTCCGAAGTAGAACAAACCGATTCCTATACCAGCCGCGAACAACATGGTAAAGTACGTGGCGTCGCTGAACTCTGGCTTTTCATGATCTTTGCCAAGTTTCATCTTTGAGTATTTTGAAAAGTAAACGACGAGGATGAAGACGGCCCAGATGTCCTGCGTACTTATGTACAGCCAAGTCCACTTTTGAGTGACCCAAGTTGTCCATTCCGCAAGTTCTAGCCTGGCCGGTTTTGGATACTTCATGCACCAAACGGCAAATCCCCAAATTATTAGCGAAGACAGAACTGTTACGACTGGGTTGAATCGAAACTTAATCGGACCGAAACGCACTTTAGCTGTCCGGCACTTTGATTCAAACTCCATCTTACACTTGGCCAAATAGAGGGACACCTCAGTTCTGAAAACGATGCCTTTTAAAAGCTGTTTTCAGTTTCATTGATATGATGCTTTTATAATACAACCCAGCCTGCGACCGCAACGCCTTATTTAATCTGAAGACCAATCCTTACTATTGCTAATAATCGCCTGGCCACGTAATTTGCCGCCGGAATTACATTTGATTTCATCTAATTGGTTTGTTAAGAAAGTCTGTTTGTGAAGATTCAATTATTAATATCAGTGGGTGTGGATTTAATATTAATACATATATTCTTGACCAGATTAAAGATTCATGCGAGAAGGAATATTGTTGGTAGTTAATGATAATTTTCGAATTAAGACAGTATTCATGCTATTTGATTGTTAACTGGTCGACGCAGTTTTGAAGAAAGGCAGAGGATTCATTTTAAGTCACATTAGTGCAACTTCAATTTGGCGGTTCGGTGCCTTTCAAATGCTATTAAACTAGCTCTGCGAATCTTAGCAACACGCATTGCCAGAATTTCCGATTGGTTAATACTGGTTTACTGCAAGACAAAAAAAAAGAACAACTCTTAATTCTTGGGAAGTGACTGCGTCCTGTCTTAACGAGCAATGAATTGGTTTCTTCCTGTCTGTCAGCGTGTAAACATGAGAACCGGAACGAGCTCGGCCTTTTATATTCAGTTTCGTAACATCTTCGCGTATATTCCAGTAAGTCTCAGTAAGCGTTGGGCAATCTCAGCAGTGCTTTACATTTCCCACTTGAAAATCTCAAACAAAGACATAATCTTGAGAAAGCAACCAAACATTTGAAAGTAAATTTGAAAGTTTGTGTTTTTAGTTCGATGTGTTTTGTGAAGTCTTTGGTTTTACTCAGAACTGCTTTGGCAAAGACACGTAAAGCAATCACGGGACCTAAACTTAACTATCCCAAAAACAGCAAAAAAAAAGGAGTTGGTCGCACCGTCTTGGATCTTATTATTTTTGATCGAGCAACAACAAAACAGACCAGCTGTTTATCTTCGAATCACGAGTGGGCGCTTTCACTGACGAACAGCTAAATCGTTACGTCACTTTTTCATCCCACTTGACGCACAACAACACTATAATCAACTTTTGTTGAAAAAAAAACACTGTTTAATTACAGTTCTCGCCATGAAATCGTTAAAGACTTTTCCAGCTGTGAAATCTCCGATAACCAAATGAGCTAATCAAAACCTAAGGAAGAAACTTTGCCTCACAAAACATTTCTTTATTAACACAACACGAATCTACTCCCGGTTATCGGAACTGTTCAAAATCAATGAGTTTAAAAAAAGGGACATGCTTAAAAATTGTAATCTCACAAATCAACAGATTTCTGGACCAAAGTTTCCTTAAGGGACAAGATAAAGAATACTAGTTTTCGTAACAAATGAGCACAATAATGCGATATATTGGCGATAAAAAGTGCGCCCAGACCATATCAAAGGAGAAACCTTAGATTTCCGTTCCACTCAAATAAAGAACTGAAGTGGATAGAAATCTACACAAGTATTATATAAGTTACCATAAAAAGCGTGTTTAGTTCTAAATATATACGAGTTTTCAGAAATCAAAAGAATAAAACATGAAGTGCACAGTTTTTCCATTAAACTTCAACATATTGCCATCCATGATTCAATAAACAAAATGTTAATTGGGAATCTTAAAGTAACGCGCGTTGGTTTTGTGGGTTTTGATTCATAATACCGAAATTTCATGAAGAAATGTATAAATAGCACGCCATATAAATAATAAACCATTAGTTTACCAAGATCAAACTTACAAGGCAAAATATAGTGGTTTCGTGGTTTTGCTAGAAACTACGTTTGTTTTTATAGAAGTTAGTTCCAGTGGCACAGAAGAGCAGTTAGTGGGACTTACATGACCGTTTAAAAACAACTTTAGGTAAGAATAAACATTTATTATTAAGTTTTCAACCTCGAAAGTTGCATTTCTAGCGTTCTGATTGGCTCGCTCAATCCAGATTATTAGCACGTATACCGAATAAACAATATATGGAAACTGACAGTGTATTGTTGCAAAGCTGAAATATGGTTTTGAATCAATTTCAGCTGTCATTTTCAAGTATCGATAGGCTTCGAAAACTCAAGAAATTTAACAAAAAAATTATTGCATTCGAACTTGTTGGATATGAGATGATTTACAGCTAACTCGACGCTACGCATCTCTTTGGCTAATAACCATCTCATATTAATGCGCACTCATGGAATAACTGTTAAATAGTCACAGATTCCCCCGCAAATTTGTAAATCAGAAAGGTGAAGGAGGCTGACGAACAACACATTGACAAGCCGGTTCTTAGTACCGGACTTTTGGTAACCGAACTTAACTGAATCCAATCGTTAGGTTTTGTTAACTATATTCAGTAAAAAAGAGACAATGTTTCAAGGCCGTCACGAATCAGTGATCAAAACAAGCTGACAAGGTTTTGTTGTTATATGTAAAAACAAAATGACTACACACAGAGTTCGGTAATCGACCGTTCGATTAGATTCGAATAACAAACAATCTTTGTGATTATGATTTGTTTGATAAAGAATTTAATCGTATACAATCGAAAAACTAAATTCGATTCTATTCGATTAAATTTGGTTGAAAATATGCACGAACTTTTTTGGATTGGATACTAAGCTACTAAGATCAGCACTTTCAGAGAGCTAATACGGAAATACCGTTACTTGTTTCCTTTCATTCTCGTTAAGTTGCCCCGTGTTTGTACAAAAAGCACGTTCAAAATCCAGGAACCAAACGAAAAGGAACTAATTCATTTCACGACAGTCTGAGCGAAAGCGAAACAGTTCGGCTCCAGTTATTCGAAACCGGATGGCTTGAATTCCCCGTTAATTCGAACAAAAACTTAAACTCGGCTGTTTCAAGCCCCCGCTAACTCGTACCGAGTTCGAGTTAATGAGGTTACACTATACTTCTATACCTTCGAACATGAACATGGAAAAAACTGGAAATGCATCGACTCCATGCGACTGTCGTGGTATGGTGATTAACGCGGACCGCGCGTAAATAAAGGTTCGCGAAAGCCAGTTTCTGGCAAAACTACCCGGCATTTTCAAGAAAACCAAACGTATGCGAAAATATATGAGGAAAGGAAATTCTGTTGTTAAATGATGGAGAAAGACCGAAGCAAACCTGCAGTAAGATGCACGATTTAGCTTTTATTAGCTGATATCACACAACGAATCCGACAAATTCTCAAGACGCACTAGGTCACCGACCTGAACACAGTCTTGGATTAATTCTAGTTTAGAAATACATGTGACAAGAAAAATAAGCGATATAAACCGACCTTTCGTTGTAGCCAGCGCCATTTTCAAGATTATATAATTAACAACAAAAGCGCCTTGTGAAAGGGCTAAATTGGACAAACTGCTTAACAAGAATAATACTTAAACATTCTGGCACGAAGAGAATCAGACTGTACATTCGATGCTGGTCTATACATAGCATTTCATTGTAACAAGTAAGTCAAATTTGTCTGTCAGTGTGCATTTCCTGATGTTGAAGCGTGCTTCGGAACGACAATGTTACGTTCTTTACAATGCTTAAATACAGTTTACGCCTTTGAGGGTGATTCCCAAGCTGTTATCACTATTAACATAAGAAAAATGAACTCAGACAGATTATGAGTTACAAAATTGATATATTTTACCGTTACGCCTACAGCACCTACCCAGCAATTACACGCTGTCAATGCTTCATATAGCAACAAGCTTACTCGTCAAAACATTATACAAAAATAAGCATGAAATGTAATTTCTAACTATATGTTAGATCTCTTTCCAGAATTACGTCAGCTTCTATCACTCTAGCCTTCATTTGAAACACAGTTGAACCCCGATAAATGAAACCCCTGGTAACTCGAGTTTCTCGCTAACTCCAAAAAACAAAACTGATTTCCCTGTAGTTCAAACATCTATAACTCGTAACCCCAGTATTTCGAATGTTTTCAAGTTCGGAAATTCGAGTTATCGAAGTTCAACTGTAACACTTCAAGAATAGCGTTTGATTTAACTGTCACTGCCTTTGCGACGGAAAAGGTCTGAAAACTAATGTTACGAGCGCAATCCCCTTGCTAAGGCAAGACAGTCGATCCTCGATATAAAGACTTCGTTTAAATGACATGAGTTGGCATAAATTCAGTTGGTTATTCCTTCTCAGAATAATGAAATTTAACTTGAGAACATACATAGTAGAAAGCAACTAGCACACTAATACAAAAGCTGCGATCTGATTGGCTTATTCATATACTATCAATAAAGCGAGTTGCGAAAATGCTGGTGTTCTTTATCAGTTCAAATTCGAACGTAGTAAACAAGTTGGTTTTTACTTAATTGTTTAGATTACTCGCTGTTGTTTTCAATGAGTCTCAATAGTCATCTCGGCGAAACCATCGACTCGTAGGAAACTCCACCTCATAATCTAATTGTTAAGTAGTTATCCATAAGAAAGCTTAGCGCTATGCCTGAAGGGTTTCCCTAAACATACTATCAATAAAGCAATGAATACTAAAATATACCTATATACCAACACGCGTGTGTTGCTGATACCTAGGTAGTTCTTCCAAGATTTTAAACACTTTGTGTCTTTTAAACAAACTAGATATAAGCAAAATAGATAAGTCACTGGTGAGTATATAATGTTTTCGAGAACAAACGTGTTGTCCTCACATGAAAACCGAGCTTCTAGTGAAAATATACGGCTAACAAAAGTAGCAACAAACAATGGTGAGGTTCTCACAGTCTAAGGTGAAGTACAATGATGGTCAGTCTTTATTGCTCGAGCTGGAGTCTCTACAGGGCAGTAGTGTCGTTGTAATAGGCTTTGACGCTATCTTTTTCTCCCTCTTTTGGCCTCGGCTCACCGGCTTCATGAGCTTTCCAATCTGCTGCCATGTTGCTCATATCAATACTACCGCTTACGTTGTTTCGGCCATCTTCAAGGTCAGGTGCTTCCATTAGATGGGCGATCTCCATGTGGTTTTCCAGCTGAACGGCTGCCAGGGGGTACAGAAGCATCACCGCGAAGAAATCCTCCACCAGGTTCCCATTTATGTTGTACTTGTCACGCATGTTTGTGCGGACTCCCGTCCCATAGGCAAAAAAGCCTATGAGGATGGCCCAACCAACAAAGGCCAACCCAGGATTCACGACTTGTAGAATCTCGAGGATGACCCAGGTGTAAAATGGCACGGCAAAAAGCAACATGTACGGCCACCTGCTCGTTTTATGAAGCTTGGCAGCAGCTTTTCCAAGTGGCCACCACGGTGCAAAGATGGCCACGATAACTTTGATGATCTTTTCTCTTGTTGGCCGGTAAAACACGTCCAGCAAATCAGCCGAGAACTGCGGTCCATCTGGGTTTAAGTCTCCACCTTCTATTTTCAACGCCCTCCAAAGTGCTACACACATTAGATTGAGAATTATAGTATATATGAGGCCTGAACTGATTGATACTGCCTGGAGTGCCGCCAGGGAGTCTTCACCGCCGGCCCAAAGCAATGCAGTGGCCGCGGCTCCTTCGGTGAAGGCCCAAAAGATACGCTGTACAATTGGTGGGTCCGGATCACCATTGGCAGACAGACAATCGATGATCAAGGACCCACTGTCCGAGCTTGTGACAAAGTACAACACAAGACTGATGAGTGACATCACCGACAGAAACCCTCCGATGCCTTCGTACTGATTGATCACATCGAACCACATGTCATTCTTTCCACGGCAGGAGAGGCGGTACAACCCGTTGAAGGATTCTGTAGCGTTCTTTCCACCTAACACTGAAGAGCAGGTTACGTTAGCAAGCGCAGCCTCTCGTTCCATTTTGATTCCGACTCCTCCGAAGATTGAGAACCACAGGAAGCAGTACAGACAAGGTAGGGTAAGCGTGTAGTTGATGAACTCTTTGATAGTGCGTCCGCGGGAGATTCTGGCAATGAACATCCCAACGAACGGTGACCACGCGATCCACCAACCCCAGTAGAAGATGGTCCAGTCATCCATCCACTTTGGAGCTTCTTTTCCATCTGGAGCTTTCCCAAGCTGAGCAAAGGCGTCAGTGTGGAAACCCAGCTGCAAAAACCATTGCAGGTAGTACCCAATACTCTGAACGTACACATTGAAACAAAACCATGTGTTGTCATAAAACCAAACCGTCAACATGATGAACATTCCAAGGGAGAAACAGATCTCACTCAGTCGCCTGATACCAACTTTTAAACCGCTGATAACGGATGCTGTTGCGATGGCAGTGATGGACCAAATGATAATGATTTGGTTGCGAATGCTTTGATCGATCACGTTAATTTTATTGGTGAACTGGTAGGCCAGGCGTCGCAAGTTATTGTTTATCTGGACAACACCCACTCCGAGGCTGGTGCAAACACCAAACATGGTACAGACAATGGACATAATGTCAATCATGTCTCCTAACGTGCCAAAGATCTTGTCGCCGAGTATTGGGTAGAAACAAGAACGCATTGTCATAGGCAGGTCGTTCCGGTAAGCAATAAACCCAAGCAACAAGCCAATTAGGACGTAGACGATCCAACCATGGATTCCCCAGTGAAACAAAGTTATGTTTATTGCATCTTGGGCCCGCTGGTTGTCCGAGTAACTGCAAGGAACAAAAAATATTTTAAACTAAAATCGATATTCTTCTCCTGATAACATAATACAATCACATTTCACAAGTGAAAATGGAAACACCGACAAATGTTCAGAAGTAACCCATCAGCTCCAGGCCACTATCAAATCTAGTTAACTTTTCCTTACATAACATATACAA
>JAOBAT010000016.1:18968-60778 GCA_026413305.1 Hydrozoanthus tunicans
ACAAATGTTCAGAAGTAACCCATCAGCTCCAGGCCACTATCAAATCTAGTTAACTTTTCCTTACATAACATATACAAAATAAGATATTTGGTAATGAGAGCACGAGAATTGATCAAAATGCTGAAGATAAAAAGTAAAATTCTCCCAGAGTCGCTCAATAAAATTTCTCGGCTCTAGCTGGGAGATTTTTTCAATAGAACTGAGAATGTAAGGATTAATCTCCTTGTGTCTCAAACTGGGGGCTTACCAAAGAAGGGAGGCTTGAAGAGCTAATGCGTAGCGCCATATAGTTCGATCTTACATCGCTTCTTATAATGAAACAAAAATTTTAAAAAATCCTTGCAATGATGTAGGTTATCTACAGAACAAACTCCTTTCGTAGTGTTTTTTCGAGTTAAAACTTTTTCATTATCTTAATGCCAGTGTCAAAACAAAATTTCGCACTGCTAAGTTTGCAGCTCATTGTTCACGAAGAAAAGTTTCCGCCTCAACGAAAAGAAACTGACTCACAACTAAACACGACTTTATATGGGAAATGCCTAGACCCGACTTGCAAAACACAACAAACACTTACGAGGAGAAATACCAAAGGAAACAATGCTTGTTTGTATCAGCCATGAAGACTACGTCAAACAAACATTGGTGAAGATATATTTGACTTAAATGTTTTAAGAATGAATTATTAAAGTAATCGAATAAAGTACCACGAACAAGCTTATCCTGAGTTTGAAAAAAAAAACAGGAATTACTTTATACTAAGTAATACGCTCTGAAGATCAATTATCTCAAATCAATGACAAACACTCCGTAAAAAGAACACTTGATACAATAATCTAGCATTTTCGTGACGCTTCTAACGATATCTCAGTTGGCCTTGCATGATCTCTTAATTCGATCAAAGTGAAACATGCTCCTTCATGCGTTTCTATTCGAGCTTTTGAATTTCATCGTACACCGCCAGTTATCAATCAGTATGTATTGAAAGTGTACTTTTCCAAATTGTTCAAGATGTGATAGCGTTCCATAAAGAACATTCTTATTTGCAAAGTTTGTAATTTCAATGATACGCACACTCTTTTCAAAAAAGGAGCCAGATTAATTCTTGCCTGCACACAAGATGAACATGTAATTCACTTTGTTTAACTTAGCATTTTCGCCTATTGTTGTTCTTTTGTGTATACAGTTATCGAATAATGCGCTGGTAATTTACAAAAAAGAAGTGGGACTAGCCCTTCGGTTTTAAAATAACGAGTCACAGTTTGCAGTTAGAAAGACATTGCTTTTAATATGTGGTTTTAACTTTTTTAACACTTATTTAATGGTGCATATGATAATGGTGCGGTCCAAAGACTACCTCCAGGCAGATAAGAACACCGCTTTATCACACGTTTTTGTGTCCACCAAAACACAAATCAAAATGCAACGCAACAGAAGTTCTTCCCAAATATTTCAAAATCTACGTCAACAAACTCAAGAGGTTGTATTGTTCCCAGATTTTCATAGTTGATTAACTAAGCATATTATCAACTTTGTTAAGCCGTTCTCACTTTGAATCCGAATTTGCGGTAATTTGTTTCCTAAAGGTTTGGCAAGTGGCAATATTACCCAAGTTGTTTTTGCTCGTACCTCTACCAAGAGAGCATTCTGTATTTTGGCAGGATCTCCTTCAACAGTTCTGAACATTTCATTACATCTGTTTTGCATAATTATGCAAAAAGCGCAGCAAACTCTAGTAAGTGTTCAGAATATACGTCAATTTAACACTGTATTTCGTTTGACAAGAAAATTATCCTATTGGATAATAGTTAAATGGAAATGCTTGAAGTTCGATTGCATTAAGGTATGCATTCACAGTACTACAGCGTTTTTCCAACCAACTGGCGGATAACCACGTCACACACACATACAAAAAATATGATAATACAAAAAAAAGAATACTTTGGCCAGGGTTCTTTGATCCGAGCTCATCGGCTCACTCAACCATACAATGGTCGCTAACGCTTTTTACTTTCTTTGGGGCTTTCTAAAGGCAATGATACGAAACTTTACAATTATTCCTAGTTTCTGAATGTAATGAAAACTAGAAACTCCTTTGGCGAAAACTTTTCCCGACAAGCAATATCAATTGCTACTCTTAAAAAGTATCAACCACTGATTAAAAATGTGTGTTTAAACTCGGGGTTCGACATAATAAAAGCTAAAGCTTTATTCTAGAACAAGGAGCGCGACGTACTCACCGTCCCCAGTATCTATTGCCGTAGTGACCTGGCTCGTAATGCCAAATGGGTTCACCAACTCCAAAGTAAAACAGCCCGATACCAATCCCGGCGGCAAACAACATGGTGAAGTAGGATACGTCGCTGAATTCTGGCTTTTCATCATCCTTCCCAAGTTTCATCTTGGAGTACTTGGAGAAGTAGATCACGATGATAAAAACGGCCCAGACGTCCTGTGTCCCGATGTACAACCACGTCCATGTACGAGTAACCCAAGCAGTCCATTTCTGCAACTCCCTTTTCGCCTGTTGAGGTTCGGCGATTGCCCAAGCTGCCAAACCCCAAATAATCAGCGCCGATACCAAAGTAACGACAGGGTTTAAACGAATGCGAAGTTTGCCGCATTCTGCAACAATGGTGCGACACTTTTTCATTTTGATTTTCAATCAGTCGCACGAGAAGAAATTCAACGACGACCGCGCGAAACTTCACGTCTGCTCACTGTTGTACACAGAAGTTTCTGCGCAGAAGTGGCTCCAGCCTCTTATAAAAGCAATTAAGAAGCTCCAAGTATGCGCTCCTTTTGTTCGAACTATAGGACTTCATGGACTGCCATAATAGAACGCGTTTTAAAAATGCTTCAAGCAATTAACCCGTCACGAATATAAATGAAACTAACACAAACAACAGAAAACTTCCCAGGTTCCCTTCAAAACCAAATAACTTTTCTTTACATTGTCTTAGGTGCAATATTCACGCGCAATATTCTATAATACACGGGATTTTGACATAACTTCGGAGCAATCTTTGTTCAGATCATCATCTTGATGCAGACTATCCAAAGTAGGCTTCTTATAATAACACATGAGAAATTTGCAAGAGCTCAACCATGCATTAAAGCGCAAACGAAATCACTTAGAGAAAAGGCTGACCCAATTTAGACTGACAGTATGAAACGACCGCGAAATGACGTTTTTAAGTGGCAAAAAAGTTTATCTTAACTTGTTTTTTTATTTGTGTTGTCAAATGCACAAACTCTCCGGCAGTTAAACTATACACAGTTCGCTTGTCGCCATTTAATGCACCGTTACCAGGACTCGAACTTAATTTTTTTGTCCATTAGCAGAATTTGCTAGTATGATTTCTTCTACTAAAGAAAAACCCGCGTATAAGAACTAAAATTTAACAACCTGTTAGGATTCAATTCTCGAATTTAAACCTCATTTTCATAGGAAACTATTAAGCCTTAAGAAATGAAATTATTTGACTTAGCCTTTGAAACAAATGCAGCTTGAGAGACTAGCAAGCTAGTACTTCTTAAAAATAAATTTACTATATGGCTATTGCATTAATTTTATTCTAGAAAATAACTTAATACAGGAACATACTCGAAATCATATATATATAATTCTTGCTGTAGTTATCTGTATTCATCGCTCATGAATGCCCTTCTATAAATAAGAACCTTTTTTAGGACCCTACGTAACTTATAAAATCTAACTAAATGTCATTTCAAGATGAACCTATATTTAGGCTTAGTTGGAAAATTTGTTATATGTGGGTTTTTCATTTTAGTAATAGTAGGAACTTTACTAACCATATTTTTGGATGCAGCCATTCTACTTTTGAGGGCTAAATCAATCTTAAGATTTAGCGAACAAAAAACAATAAGATTTAGATGTGTATATAAAATAAACCATTAATTTCAAAATTGTCCAACATCGTATACTTTTGTTCGCTAGAAATTTTTAAAAATCGTAACTTTCAAAAACCACTCGCATTCCGCCAGTTCTCGAATACTCATTTGAATCCAATGACAGTTACATGCATGTGTCGCTAGTGAAATAAATACAAAACCTTTGTAGCTTCAAGCAAGACTTTGTAAAGGTTTCTTAAATCAAACTCTAACCACTTTGTTTTCGGCCTTGGCCTTGACGTATTTTCCAACAGATATACCGAGCTCGTAAAAACAGTACTAACAATTCTTTGGCACAAAAATAAGATTATACATGTACTTCACACGTGGCTTGTGTGGTCAAAACTAAAACGCTTACTGTGAAAATATTGGCAACAAATTTACAACCCTCAGCAAACAAGTGAATACGGAAGAACATCGCACTTTATTTAGAACCAGCCATTCCGCAAAGTGAAGGGTTGTGATAGACTTTTCACGCCCCTCCTTTTTAAGTAATCCTTATTTTCATTTTAGATAAACCTTGTCCCCCCAGTTAAGTTTTATGGTACAAGGTAAATCTTATTTCACACTCCCGCGCCAAAACTAACCCTCTTAAAAGAATAGCACACGTGCATATGAAGTTCAATGCACCAGCACAAAAGCTGAAAGTTTTCATTGTTATTACGTTCGATGATTCAATGAAAAGGTTCAGAAAAAAAAAAACACAACCAGTTCAATGTTGGCCCGAACATCTGGAAAATCACCGGTACATGCCAAAACATTTAGAAAGTCAACAACAGACTGTAGCTTCTTCCAGTGTTGTGGGATTTCATGGCTTTGTGGTTTTCGAAACACAGCTGAGGCTTTTAGAAGAAAACTTCCTGTTTAACAAAGCACACAAATGAGGTCGACAAGAGTTTCGCACTTCCCACTTTATCACGTGGACACTTGTTGCATACGGAAGTCCAACAGAGTACAACCGGTTTTTCCTTTTACAAAATTAGTCAAAAAGAAAATATTTTTCCCACAATAGCTATTTCGTGCCAACTCTGTTGTATATTATCGCACGTTCTTATTCCAAATAGAACCCTGAAATCGCCGCGTGCAAATGCTGCCGCCTCATTGCAACAGGTAACAGGTCCAAAGAGACTTGACGTGTATACACTTGTGGCAGTAGAGAGTTCAGACGGGATTATGATACTCATTTCACAACAGCATATCACCAGAATTACAGAATTTCTTTCCCTTAATGCTAAAATTTTTTCGCTAATGTTTGGCTTTCTTGTTAATGTCGATTTTTCTTCCAGGAAACAGGCTTTCGCGGGCCTGTTTACGCATTAATCGTCCGCATTAGTAACCATGCCACCACGGCCGCGTGAAGCCGAGGCATTTTCAGACGGTTAGCAGTGCGTACGAATCATGGCATCAAGCCTGAGCCCACGAGCAACGGCAAGATTAGGACGCGTCCTCCTTCGTCGAATGCACAAACAAGTTCTTAAAAAAGGGCAATGCTTCCGTTGTAGACATGAGGGTCGAAGGACGATTGCTACTCCACGTGTTTAAGGGTTTTAACAGCTTTACTTAGAGTTGGCAAAGGCTAAACCGAGCTTTTTTTTTCGTGACTCGTTCAGGGTGAATCTCGCATTTTAAATTGGTAAGAGATTACAAAGTGCTCGTTAACTCAATACGACAAAGTTTAGCTCTTAATTCTTTGATTGTGCACTTGACGGAAAATGGATAAACCGGTCTCTTAGACACATGTCGTCAAGAAGCTCATTCACCGAGTCACGTAAGAAACTTGTAGTCGTATATCCACATGGAAATGCAAGCAACACCCCATATACTACAATTACAAGGCACCACTTGATGGAAACTACTTAAAACTGCCTCGACCTTTTTTACTCACTCGCAAGTTATAGCCGAGTTTATTTACGTTTTTAGCCTTATTGCAAATGCACTCTTCTTTCCAATTCTGCTACAGAAACAAAACTTCTGAATAATAAAATTGTAAAATATACGAGACTGACATTTTGAGCAATCTTTTCATGTTGTTTTAAAAATTGGAAATTTTACAAATAATATATAGCTCATTTTTGTTACCTCTAGCCGTTTTTCATTTTAGTAGTGATTTCTTCTTCGAAATCCGAAGTTCGGTCACTCATTGTAAAGATAACAAATAGAAAAAAAGTCAAGGTTTTAAAATCATAAAAAAGGAACACAAATGCGAAATTCTCTCATTCAAAGTGTATCGACACCAAACCAACAGAATAAAGAGAAAATAGCAAGGAAATGGAAAGAGAAAATAAGCCTGATCGCTTCGTTTTTCCTTATAAAAACGTTAGCTTTGATGTTCGCCGCAAGCTAACACCAGGGCAGCAATGATGGGTGGGGAGGAACTTTATCACAGGCTCGGTGGCTTTTTCCTTCTCAAACCCCCAAAACGAAAAATTAGAAGACTCACGAATAGAATAATTTTCTTTCTCAACCATGTTTTCCGCACTCTGAAATGGCGTCGAGAATCAAATGCCGAACCAAAGTATGGTGCAACTTAGCCGAGGGGAGTTCTTTTAAACATTGCACTCTTAAGGGGAGGACTCGATAAGTTTTTAAAATAGGCAACTGTTTACCACTGGCGTCTTCTGACAACTGTGTTCAGGTGAGTCCTTTCAGTCCCAATAACACTGATGAATTCCCCCAACTGGAGCCCATATTTTGATCGAGTAACTTTGTGAGAATTTTACTTTTCATCTCCAGTAGTCTGCCCTTTTGAACAATTCTCACTTTTTGATACTGAATGGCTTATTTTGTAAGAAGATAAAAGTTGATAACTGAATAGGTTACCATTTTCATCAGGTAAGGATATATGATGTACAGTTAGTGGTCTCTCTCCAAGATTATATAGCTTGTGGGGTGTCTATTGAATCTACTTACGATTTGTATCGGAAGTGAATTTTCTATCAAAATTAATCCAAAAGACAAGTTAAAACTCAATTGTCTACCCACGACACACCAATCATGGCTTTACAGCAAATTGTTCAGTCTTCGGACGGGTAACTCGTATCCAATACTACGGTTCGATGGAGGGATTTTCTGATGTTTTGGGGAATTAACACTACCTTTGAAATCGAATATGGGCTATTGAATTATTTGGATTGCTAACGATATTGCAACGGAGTGCCAACGCTCGGAACGTTGTGTTTCAGTTTACCCGTCATATACTATTCTTATCCCTGAATGTCCGTTTTTTATTCGATAGTTCACCTTTTCTCAGCAGGCGTCACATTCCAACCTAGCTTATAAAGATAGATTAAGAGTTCGCAAATGCAGTTGGACAAGAACCCCTCTGAAACAAAACTTTAAATTTGAAAAATAGGTATTGAATGATACTTGCACAGCAACAGATAACTTTTAACTTATTTTATTGATTTTGCTTGCCTTGTAAATTTACACTAGAATTTACCAATTAAAAAAATTTTACTTAAATAATAATGGCATACAACCCGAAATTTCAGATATTTACAGAACCGAGCAGTTGTATATTGAGGTTTTCATACTTTGGATCCAGCTAGTTGTACATAAAAATCATTCTAACCTTTAAGTCCCAGTTCATTGGCAAATTTTCTCAAACTAGAGCCCATACTTTTCATCGAACAAGATTGGGACCAATTCTAATTTTCTCTTAATAAACGTCTTATTTTGTACGTGTTTCGTGTTAGGTAATGAGAAAATAGATGTTGATAAAAAACTTGGACTGAAACGGTTAAACCGCTGAAATGATGGCAGGCTGTCAAGCCACCCGACTTTGTGATCTCTATAAACCTTAAAGTTTGCACATTATTCTGTAAATAGTCTTCAGCTTGTACCTTTGAACCTTAATATTTTTGTTATACTTATGCATGCCAACTGAGCTGTTAAAGTACAATAGCATACTTGATGTCTTCTTACAAACTGTAAAAAGAAGTCATTAATGTAATGGTTTGTGCAATCGCATTTTGTATTCTTTAGATTAAAAGAGTAATGGTTGAAACTGCTGCCATCAATTTTTTTGATGCAGGATATCTGAAACTTACAAAAACGCCACAGTAGTTCTGAAGTACCCAGCAATATTAGTTTATGTCTTGTTACTCGTCAAAGGAACAAAACTAGTTTAGACTCGGTTAACCTTGAAATTTTTTCTTTGATACCTTTACCACTAAACACTACATTACTAATTATTTTCTCAAACTGTTTAAATAAAGTATAAAAAACATTTCAGTTATGCATCACACTGCAAATGTAAGTATTTGATCCCATTTGAAATAATAGATAAATGCATGGCAAGTTCTTGAAGACTATAAATACAATTATTTACTAAAATAAAAAAAAGCTTTAGAGTTCATCCATTTCAGCAAGCTGTTGATTGAATGATGAATTCTTCCTCGGGACAATGAAAATTGCTAGCGCAATGAATACTGTATGTCTACACAAAGAATGGGGGCAAATGGTGTCCCGCCCCAAGTCTCTGCATCATTTAAGTCCCATGGAACATACCAACACAAGCTATTTAAGTACAATTTAGATGCAATAGCTTTTTATGTAATGGTTAAATAAGGACAAAGCAAATCACGATTGTTTTTAAGTTATGTCTTAAATCAATTCATACAACAAGGCATTAACAGGAACAACAGTGAAGCAGCTACTTTGCTTCAGTTACACTTTTACTGTGTCCTTATCATGGCTAATGTCTCCATTAGACCTCTTTTCCACAAGCTTATTTAAGCCAAGACTCTCACCACTACCACTGGCACTTCCTTCCTCCATTTCTGCATCCTTCTCGATGAGGTCAATAATCTCCATGTGGTCAGCCATCTGCACAGCAGCCAGGGGGTAGAGTAAGAGGAATGCAAAGAAATCTTCTGCCATGTTGCCATTGATGCCAAACTTTGCTCGCATGTTGGTTCGGATTCCAGTGCAGTAAGCAAAGAATCCAAACAAGACCGACCAGCCAATGTATGCAAGTCCAGGCTCGACAACTTGCAGGATCTGACAGACCACGCACGTGTAGAATGGCACCGCAACTGCAATCATGTAAGGCCAGCGCTTGCACTTGTTCAACTTACTGCCTGCAAGGCTTACAGGCCACCATGGTGCAACTGTTGCTACCAAGACTTTACAGACCTTCTTAAGTGAGGGCTTGTAAAGAACATTGAGCAATTCGGTTGAGAACTGTGGGCCATTTGGATCCAGATCACCACTTGCTATCTTCAGCGAACGCCATAGCGCAACACACATGAAGTTCAAGATGATGGTGTATACCAATCCAGAGCTGATGGAAACAGCTTGAAGTGCCTTCAGTGCATGCTCTCCGCCAGCAGACAGAAGTGCAGTGGCAGCAGCACCTTCAGTCAAAGCCCAGAAGATACGCTGCAATACCGGAGGCTCTGGGTCACCATTTGATCCAAGGCAATCGATGATGAGAGAACCACTGTCAGAACTTGTCACAAAGTAAAGCACAAGGCTTACAAGCGACACAACTGACAAAAATGTTCCAAGGTGTGGGCTAGCACCATATTGCTGGATGACATCAAACCACATATCGTTCTTGTGACGACAGGAGAGTCTGTATAATCCATTAAAGGAAGCATTTGCTTTCTCTCCACCAAATGGAGAATTGCAAGTTATGTTTGCCAGGGCAGCATCTCGCTCCATTCTGAGTCCAGCCCCGCCAAAGATGCAGAACCACAGGAAGGTGTAGATGACTGGGAGGGTCATGGTGTAGTTGATGAACTCTTTGATGGTGCGCCCACGCGAGATTCTAGCGATGAACATCCCCACATAAGGAGACCAAGCGATCCACCAGCCCCAGTAGAAGATTGTCCAATTATTCATCCAATTCGGGTTCTCCTTCCCATCTGGTGCGTTACCAAGCTGGGCAAATGCATCAGTGTGGAAACCCAGCTGAACAAACCACTGGAGGTAGTAACCACAGCTCTGCACATAGAGGTTGAGGATGAACCAGGTGTCATCGTAGAAAAAGACAAACAACATAAGAAACATACCAAGGGAGAAACAGATCTCACTCAATCGGCGAATGCCAATCTTGATACCACTTATGACTGAGACTGTCGCGACGGCTGTTATCACCCAGATGACGATGATCTGATTGCCAACGCTAACTTCGATGTTGGAGTTTATGCGATTAAGTCCACCATTGATTTGACCAGCACCAAGACCCAGACTTGTGCAGACACCAAACATGGTACAGACAATTGACATGGTATCCACGAGATCACCAAGAGTACCATAAATCTTGTTGCCAACAAGAGGATAGAGACAAGATCGCATCGTCATTGGCACATCATTGCGGAATGCAATAAAACCCAGCAGCAACCCAATCATAACGTACACAATCCAACCGTGTATCCCCCAGTGGAACAATGTCAGGTTGATGGCATCTTGGGCACGCTGGTTATCCGAGTACCTATCAATAATTGATCAAGTTAGATTTCATAAAAATGTTAAAGTTTTCTTATCTGCTACTTACTGGGAGTAGGATGACATGGCTGGGATGGTTGTGGCGGTGGTGGTTGGGGGAGGTGAGTTGGGGTTGACCTCTACTCAGACAAAGAAACATGCTATTGGCAACAACAATTGGCATCTCAGACAAAATCTTTAAAGTGATTTTACTTGCTTATAAGCAAATATTGTGCCTACTGATTGAAACATAACTTCAACTGCTGTTTACAGTGGTACAATGACATTTTCTCATCAGAGTAAAGGTCGGTTCAGGGTAGGAGACAACCATAACTTTGGATTCTGGGAAATACAAACCCCTTCCCGCAACCTTTACAATACATACATGAATTGGGTTGATTAGTACACCAGAACAGTTCCAGAATACAATCCTCTTACTGCAGTTTGCAAAATGATTAAAACACAAGATCACTATTGTCGAAAGAAAATTAAGCTCTTTCAGACCTTTTATTCAAAACAATTCTGTTAGAACTTTTTCCGGAATTTTTGCTGTAATCTGGAACTGTGTGGTTGGATATTTGTATTTAGGGTTTTGCTATAAGTAACCATGGTTTATACTAGGTGCAAGGGAATATTATTAAGTCTAAAATTAAACCTTTATAGTCCTACATTCTTGAAAGATGAGAATGAAAAAAAAAGTCAATTTTCAACAAATTTAACTGAAAACTGCACTTGGTTTGAGAAAGAATTATTAAGAGTTAAACCTGCAGAAAAACTGTACGATCTGAATTAAGAAATCTCCAGCAAAACTGTATGATCACTAGACGTTTTTTCACTTCATTGAAAGAAAACCAAAAAGTTTCCAAAAAAGAACATTTAATTGTTGTTTTTAAACTCAGAAACTGAAACCTTAAATGAATTTTAAAGTTTTACAGGGAGAAAACTTTGGGCTAAAAAAATTAAGTAAACTCAGTTGATTTAAAATTTTACAGCCTTTTCTCTCTCAAAAAAAAATTTCAACAAAAGCTTTCAATGCAACGTCCGTGTGCTAAACACTGCCAGGATAAAACATTTTTTTGTCGGACTTGTGAATTTTCTCAAAATGTGTTCATGATCATAAAAATAATGCAGGAAAGCTTAATAAATGATCAAAAAAAACTTCAATGTAGTTTGAAAATAAAATTTACTGCTGTGGAAGATACCTGAAATACCAACATACATACATCCATACACAGGTTCAGCGCCGCAGTGGTTTTCGGCTACCTGTGCTAGCACCTGTTAATTTATAAGGAATGAATCATAGTTCAGTTATTTCACTTTGAAGGTCCTAGGTGATCAAATGTCATTAATTTTTTAATAAATTAGCAATGATGATACTATTTTCAAGCGTTTTTGAAGTAACCTACTAAAATTTTGACACTGAATAAATTTGAGTTTAACACAAAAATATTATGTTTGAAATATTGACTGGTTAATTTTGAATTCATTTCTTCCTCCAATTTTCAAACTGAAAATGACTACTTTGCAGAAATAATTGAAAAGAAATACCAAATATAAGTAACTGTTTTTAATGGGTCAGCATTCATACAACTTTAAAAACTCCTTTTTCAAAAACTTGGTGCAAAATCTAATGAAATTCTTGCAACCAAATCATGTTTGATAAAATTTTAGAGGTTTTTTCTTGGAAAAGAAATCCAGTAAGACAAGGCACTTAACATGTGCACCTGTCGTCACTAGTCCGGGTTTGTGTCCCGGTCATTGGGGTCAGACTCTTAATGTCAACTTCTTCCCCTGGTTTCTCTTTTCTTGCTTAGATTATCAAATCTGATTGAGTAATTAATAAAGTATAATAACACTGGAACAGTGTGTAGAACTGTCAACCAAGACTAACTGAAAATAAATGCAGTTAAGCTTGTAGGTAAACATTTGTAAGTGCAAACAAACTTAATAAATCATCACTCTAGAGATATATAAAGAATTATTGGCTTTGGAATTTAGAACCGCCAAAAGATCCTGATTTATCATCAACCAAATTTGAAAACTAATTGAAGGGTCATTTTTAGGTCCCTTTTCCCACAATTAGAGTCAGGAACAGTTGGGAAACAATTGTGTATCTACTATTATTTGGAACAACAAATTGTCAGTTGCGGTGCTAAGATGCCACGAACTGATATGGTAAAAGGAAAAACATCCCATTTCTAGAAATCAGATACGAATCACAGCCTTATGAGTTTCCAAAAGCACAAAAAGGTATCATACTTTGTAAGTAATAGTCTAGTTTTGTTTCAATCAAAAATTGCCAAAACTTCGTAAAATGGTGTACATGCTGATGATAAACCAAAATTTTCTAAAGAGCCCCACTGTTGCCCACCAAGTCCCCAATTATAGTGCCAAACAAGAGAAAGGCTGTTAGGTACTCTTGTGTGAAAGAGGCCAGAAAATGCTCAAGTCTATACTTGAATTTAACCCCTTCAGCCCTTTGTAAATTATGTTGCATTTATAAATTCTTCCAACTTGAAGGCAATCTTTTTCATGTTACGGATTTAGAAGAACTTTGCCTTACACTTCCTTCAAGCTTTGTTTTATCAATTCCTATTTTCTCATTACAAAATGTCTAATTTTGTACAAGTTATGTAAGGAGAAGTAAGATTTTGATAAACATGTCAGGGCTGAAAGGGTTAAGTTTCAAAACATTTTAATCTTTTTTTATAAATTCCGTTCAAAATATTGTTATGACTTGTTCATTTTCTAAGGTGCAAAGTTTTCCCTTTACAGAAGCGCTCACACATGACAGGGCCTTTTCGCTTCAACAACTTGAACCTCTATCCTCTCACCCTGCTACAGCAAGTCAGGGTCTTAAATAGTTTCATGCTGCATTTGCAAGAGCGACCACTTTTGAGTCAATGCATTCTTACAATGGAAAACTGAGTACAAGAAAAGAACTTGCTTAAAGGAAAATGTGTTAAAAGGAAAACCTGTTAGTATGAGCACTTCCTATAATGTTACCCTTTTGATCAACAGCATCTGGGCTGAAGCACAGTGAGTATTAGGTGGAAAGTGGTTATTATGAATATACCCTTTTGCTGCTCAAAGTAATTCTGATAACATAAACTTTGGTACACATGCTCAGCCTTAATCTCCAAAGTGAAATATTCAAAAATTCCAGCAAGAGAAACAGTGTTATTCAAAACGCAGTGTATTTTTCCCTTTCAAAACCTATTTCCCCCACTGTAACTTGTGAAGACCTCAGCTTGAGACAGAGGCCGTGCAACTGTGCAATGGTCTATTCAGGGTATATTCAAAATGTGTTAGAAAACAGAAAGATTGTGTCTCAAGAGCAATGAAATAAAACATGGAGTACAAAGAGTCCTTTCCCTTCAAAAGATTCAGTGAAGTTTACAGCTTTGGATTCATTTCCTTAAGCCGAGCGCACACAAGAAAATAAAGCTGAATTCCTTGCCTCGCAAGACAACGAGCTCACCTTTTCCTCTTGCGTGCGCTCGGCTTAAGAATTTGCATGCTATAAACATTCCTAAAATTTCAGAGTGAGAGGCGTAACAATTGTTTAATGCCCCTACAGAAGACTGGCCTAAATATATTAATTAACAGTTTTCAACAAGTCCGCATTACGAAACCGAGTTTCCGTTCATAATGGGCCTCCAAGGGTTTCCGTTGAAGCTCAAAAAGATAAAACCAGTTCGAAACGTGATTGTGTGGCCGTGTCGTCGACCTCTAGAAAAAAATTATGTAAATAAACCTAATTTGTTTAACAGAAGAATTATTGTGCAACGAGTAAGAACATTTTGCAATACTAGTCTCAAAGCAAAAGAGATCCAAAGAACTTTTCACTTTAAAAATATACAGGACAAGTCATTTCGCACTGATAATTTGATTAACGCATCGAACGAGGATCTCGATCAATAGAGGAGAAACTTAGAAAGGTATTTGCGGTTTTGGAATCCTAATGGGAGCTTTTAATTCTCATGTTTTCCAACTCAACAGCAATTAAATTCGCGTTCATACTTGTAAAGAACAAAGTTGTCCAAATCTGGCGATGTTGTTTTCATTTTCACGTTTACCCCGGGGATGTCAAGACATGTCAAACTGCACGGCGCCAAATATGCAAAACAGCTCCTCCACGGCTCTAGTCATAATATTCGCGCCATTCAAGGAACGACTCCCAATTTCACAGTTCATCGCAGAAACTGCCTAAATAGGTATGTTCAAGAAGACCTGGCAATATCGCATCTCCTTGCATCAATACTTCAGAGTTAAAAATCAAGTTCCCTACAAGTCAGTCTTGATTTAGGCAAATAATCAGAATCGACTTGCGATTTGTTTACGCTTTCGTTTTTGTTTACAACACGGCGGCTGAAATCCCTCGAGCTTTGTTGAAATGGGGTCAGTTTGATAAATGTTGACATCAGTTGTTCGTCGAAGGGACGCGGCTGTTTCGTGGCATAATCTTCATTCATTGTTAATGTTTCAGCGACTGGTCCAGAAAGGAATAACTGCCCGTGAGTTATCATTGCGACGGCCTTTAGGCAACTTGACAAGATCTTAAATCTTTATCAAAAAACATTTTGTGTTCTCGAAATCTGTAAAACGTTTTAGAAATTCAACTCGATCAAAACGATCAAAGAACAGATAGAAAGATTTTTAATGTATTCAACGAGCCACGAGACGAACAAAAACCACGTGGCATAAGAAAATTTTATTCGCAAATTCTAGACTTGAAATAAATTTGAAACAATCGCGTATTTACTTTTTTCTGAACCAAATTCAGTCAAATTTAACTTTTTTTTCTTGACGAAGCTATCGGGTAACAGAAAAATGTAAACGATCTACCGCTCCCGCCGTTCAGCGGAAGTTAAGCCCTGTTTTTGTCTCATTTCTCGCTCGGATGACAGATGGTGCGCAAAACAGAATGTCGGGTAAAGATATTTTCAAGTCAAAAACAACTTACCTTCCCCAGTATCTGTTTCCATAAGCGTCTTTCGGCGCGTAGTGCCAGATTGGTTCGGCCACTCCGAAATAGAACAACCCGATTCCTATACCAGCCGCGAACAACATGGTAAAGTACGTTACGTCGCTATACTCGGGTTTTTCATGATCTTTGCCAAGTTTCATGTTCGAATACTTGGAAAAATAGATCACGATAATGAGTACTGCCCAGACATCTTGTGTACCAATATAAAGCCACGTCCATTTCGCTGTCACCCAAGTAGTCCACTTTGAAAGCTCGGCCAAGGCGTCGCTGGGTTTGGCGATGCACCACGCAGCCAAAGCCCAGATGATAACGGCTGAGAGAAGAGTCACTACAGGATTCAACTTGATCTTTAGTCTTCCAAAACTCGCTTCGAATTCTCGGCACTGCTTAGCCATCTTGAACGGCAAGTTGAATTGAACCCTTCGACTTTACGCGCACGTTTTTACTTTTCAATCGCCAGTAAAACTACTTTAATATCTGATATGCACAGCGCATGCGTGAATACAATCACCTATTCATCACTTCCTTTTAAAAATGTACAATACTGAGTGGTTGTAAAAAAATTGATAAACAACGAAAGAATATGATCATAACGACTGCTCAAAAGGTTCCTTAACCAAGAGCCTACCGTGAAATGGCAATTTCAAAACCATTTTCTTCCTAATCCGAATATTTATAGCTCGTAACTCTTTCAGTATACCAGTAATAATTCATTTCTAGAACGATTTCAGGGTGGTTTCTATGTGGGCGTTCGAGTACTTGAGGTGATTCATGAACAAAAAATTTTCGAGTGAAACCGATACGTATATATATATTGATGACGAAAAACGCGGAATTTTTATTGACAGAGCTATCGGAAAAATTGTAAAGTTACTACGGTACTTTTCCCGTATTTTCTGTATTTCATCAAGAATATTTTCAAGTCGTTTAGGATGAGGTCATTGCAAAGCGATCTAAAACGCCATTAATAACCCAGCCATAAAGGCAGGAATATGTCGAATAAATGATAGCTGCAAGCCTCACACATCACTATAAGAATAAATTAACAGTCAAACTGACACACAGACAAAGAAGATCTCTAACGAACAAAAACGAATTCAATATTCAATAATCCACAGAAATGCACGCTTTCAAAAGATTAATTAATGACAATCTTTTGAAAAATAACAGACAGGATTATGCATTGTTTTCAATGCTTCTAATTTAAATTTTCAGTTTTATTGGCGGGTTGGATTGTCTGGGCTACATCGGCGCTGCGAAATATATCAGCATGTTTATTCGACGCTGACACTAATTGCTGAAGAGTTTGATCAGTAGATACTCAGTAATGTAAACAAAATAAAAGCAAACAGAAAATAACTAAAAATAACTAACTTTACCGTAGTAGAAAAAAAAAGAACTACGAAAATGCGTATAACACAAACACAAACACCCTATTACAAAAAAATCAAAACTAAACGTGCCCAGCATAGGAAGCTTTTTCGGAACAAAAACCCGAGTTCTTCCGCAAAACCCCCCAAATCAACCACACGAGCTATATTAAACTTCTCGTAACTCTTTTGCTACTTTGTCAGGGGACCACAGAAAGGCACTGATCAGATTTAATTGACCAAAAAAGGGTATGTTTGGTCTTGGTTAAATTTCGATCAGTCGGCTAGAAAAACGAAACAAATAAATAACTCAGCTGTAGAGAGAAAAAAATATCACGAGTTGTAACCGCATTTTAAATCACTGTAAGATTGCCAAAGTTTTCTCTTCTACCTCGCAGTATAACAACCACACTGAAGGTTATACACATGAGTTCAAACTCAACTCATGCCATACAGAGTAGCTGAACAGGCTATCATATTACTGTTGCGTTTAACATAATAAATCATGATTTTTTAAAATCAACACACTGTCAACGTTCGCAGAGCGGTCAACAAAGCGAAACACAAAAACAAGTTTTAAAAGGGCCAAGCTATGACTTCTAAGAATATAGATAACAAACGCAGTGTAGACCCATAAAACGATCCTACTACACAGCATATGAGCCAGACACCGCGTAACCAATTACTTCAGAGTATCTGGAAAGCGCGCTGTGAAATCTCTCAACTGCTTGCATTTTCTGCTTGATTTGCAAAGAATGTGCGCCACATAGGGGTTGCATTTTGTCAAACTGACTACCGTGAAGTTGTGAAGTGTAAACAGAAGGGAAATACTTGGGCACCTTTCCAAGTCTACCACGATATACGTCTGTTAACAGCGGGGGAGTTCATACTATTTGATACACGGCGCAGCCCTTTTTTGTTCACTGTACTAAAACGTCATTCGACTGCTAGATAGAACGAGTTATTAGTGTATACCAGGAAAAAGGATTATTATTTTATTGAAAGGGTTATACTTCTCTTAGCCATCTGGTTATTGTTTGGCATGTAATCATGAGATGCTTTACAGTGAATAAAGAATTGAGTAGGAACTTGGGTGGGTTTGTTTCCGACCGAAAAGGAAAAACTTAAAAGGCTTCATTAAGAATACTCAAACAAATACGAGGTTCCCTGCGAAAGCGAAAGCACGTTCGTTGATACAATTAGCGACGCAAATATGTTTGCGCATTTCAGAGGAAAGCACATGCTGGAAAGTTACTCACGAAAACACAAAACAATTGTTCTCTATCCATATTCTAGAGCAGTTTATAAGTTTACTGTTACATGTAGCGTAATAATGGGGTTATAAGTTTCAACAACAAGAATATTTAAGTATATCAACATATATTTGCAAAATACTTGCACCTCTTTTTGCAGTTTAAAAAATTTGCCGTCACGTCGGCTGTATTCAATTTCTACACTGAACAGGTGCAAACGCTATAGTCATAAAACAGGAACTGCATTTCAGCAACGTTTCGAAACTAAAAACTCAAAACGAGTGGCTCGGATCACTTTCGTTCTGACAAAGAACGAGAGCACATTCTTGAATCTCGTGACCAACACGTTGGTGGCCAGAAATAGATTAATTCAGCTGCTGAAAAGGCAATTTTACTTGGCTATTGTTGCAACTTCTGGCGCGCGCCATTTTCAAGACAACAGCTGCTGTTTGCTCATTTTTCTCTCAAAGCAGCGAGTCGAGAATAACGTACATCGGAATAGAAAATTTCTAGAGAGCAACCAAGAAACGATATAAATATTTGAATACCCTCCGAATTAACTATGATTAAGACTGTAGTCTGGTTGCTTTTTTAATATTAATTAATAATAATAAATAGTACAAAACACGCAGGGCTTATTCAAAAACGTTTTATACACCAGACATTTACCTGCTTGAGCAGTGCTTCTGTTTTCGGCGTTTTAGTGTTTAGAAAAAGCCAAAACGCATCAAATTCTGCGTCGAAAGAGTACACAAAACACTCGTCTGTCCATGACCAGCATATTTGCAGTTTTATTTAAATGCATATTTCGCTCTGACAAGACGAAAGGTTTGCTCGAAAACGGGTTTGCATGGAAAGAGCCAACTAAACCTGTGTGTAGCTGTGGATATTTTTTTTACTCTGAATATAATCTTTTTTTAAAAGGTTATCGCACAAAACCCACATTATTTGGCAAAGCCCTTAAAATGTGTACCACATTTTTGATACCTGTTTACGATTCAACATGTGCAAGCGTTTGTTGATATACTAGTACTTTGACAATGTACCGACCCTCTACTGGTAGTGTTTATTGACGCGATAGCACGTGGCGGCAGACAACGTGATCATCACGTGGGCGCCAGGTGAGGCCCAGTGAAGCACGAACAAATTATTTATGACCATCACGCGGTTCTGGGGGCGGACATCAAAAACCGTTCTCGCGGAAAAATACTTGGCACGATGAACCATAGTTAATCGAGCGATTAATTATGGATGAACAATTATAAAGAAAATATGGTGGCACTCGGTCAAAGACGAGCGAAGTAAACAAATTTGGTCACCACGTGGGTTTCTAAAATAAGTTCATCTCGCTGTGTTTGTTTCATGCTCAGAATATAAGTTTTGCAGACAAGATGGCGTTTGTCTGCTTCGCGCTTACTCCTGTTTTATATTTCTTGTCTCGTAGTTTTTTTGATCATTAATCTTATGATCAATATCACCTTGGCAACGCCACTTGTATCAACCAGTGCCAACTAACCCTAGCCAAGAACAATACCCGTCTTCAAGCTAATGGAAATTTCCTACCTCGACTTGATGGACTTCGGGTTAAACTCCACTTCTTCATCTGTGAAAAAGAAATACAAAGTTTTTACAAGCCATACACGTGCGACCTCTGTTGCAAACCGATCTTAAAAAGATTAGAATCTCTCTGTTGTATGTTGATTCACCCTCGTTTGACCCCCACTTAAATAATTTTATTCAATCCTTGACACAGACTGAGATATACGTGTATAAGTTCATAACAATATTTCCAATTAATCTTTTCATTTGGATGTATCAGGGAATAATGAGAATTTAAGATCAATCTGAAGCTAAAATCGGCAAAAAGTTTAAGAAATGCCAAGCATTATCGGTACAGTGTAAAATCCCAAATCGGTAATTCCTAAATAGCTGCTAAAGCCTGGTTCACACTTGTGAGATAAGCACTTGTACTGAGCATAGGAAGTGTGAACATGCGACTGTGAAATATGAACAAGAACAAGCAGAAGAAAAAAAAGAAACATTTTTTTCTCTTGTGCTTATGCTTGTTTTGTTTATTTTACAAGTATGAGTATCTGCGAAACAAGCATAACCATTTATGTCTCAACCAGTCTCTAGAGATATGGGATTTAGAGTACACTCTATTTGAAGTCCGTTTTGGAATGCAAACTGTTATGTACTTATTAAAACTGCCAAGCTTCTCTAGAGCTGATTAGCCAATTCTGGCCCAGGAAATGCAGGATGCTGCATTTTAGAGAGCTGAGTTCTAAAAATTTCCTGGAGGAGCATACCCACCCCCCCCCCTAGAAGTTTGTTTTGTCCGCCTGCTCTCTTTATTGAGATGGTAGGTATGACCATTGTATTTTTAGGGGTTGTAAAAATGAATCGGGTGTTAAACCAAGAGCCTGGTAATTTTTAGGGTTTAAAAATGCCAAGCTACTGGACTGCTTGCAGTCCCATGATTTAACAAATCTGCGAACTGATAAGAAGTTTTAAAAGATGTCCTTTGGAGAACATTCAATGCATATTGCACATTCAGCACAACAAGAGGGGACTTATTGCCGACCCGCTAGCTACCAAGGGAAAAGTTTCAGCTTTAAATTGTTCTTTTTTAGGGTGATTTTGAAACCGAGAGGTATTTTTAGGGTGGAAAACTTTTATCCCTTGGTATTTTTTAGGGTATTTTGGGGCTTTTCCGATGGTCATCCCAACCCTTTTGACCCCGAAGTACTCCCCCCAACCCCCCCCCCCGGGTGAAAACCCTGTACTACACCTAAAAGAACTTTTCAGTTGAGGCTGGGCTTTTTTTACACCTTTGGTCTATTTCAGCCCCAAATTGTTTTTAGATTGTTTTTATTTCCTTATACTTCCAAACAGTGAATTAGGTAGTTGCAAAGTGGGTTCTATCATTGAAAAAAACCATCATTTTTACACAATCTTGCAGCTCCTAAAACAATCCAATCCATATACTGACTGTTATTTGGGATAGGGATTGTTTTGCTTGCTACAGTACAGCTTAACTTTTTGTTAACATTAGAATTGGAAACTTCAAACTTACCACTTTCTGAGTCTTCAAACAACATTCTACTTGGCTCATCTGGTTCACTGGCTGAGGATTCACTTGCTGATTCTTCTAATCTGTATTCAAGCCAAAACTTGAGTCAACACTCCCACATTCTGATTCTGAACTTTATTACTTAACCCTTTAACCCCTAAGAGTGCCGAAAGATGAGTTTGTAAATTTGCCCAACTTAAGTTCATAGTATTCCTATGAGAAGTTTGGGAGAATTTCTTAATTCATCTTCCAGAGTTTTGGTGGATGATCAAATTTCATATTCTCAGTACTAACCAACTTGTTTTCTTTTGTTTACTGTAAGGAGAATGTAGATTGTGAAAAATGCCTTAGGGCTGAAAGGGTTAAAGTCCCTATAAGTTTAATTTTTTATCTTTTAGATGAAAAGTTGAACCCTTTTATAGTAATTATAGTAATTTTCAGAAGACAGTTTTTTGCTGTTCCTGTTACATTAGTTGTTATAACTTTAATCAATAAATGATTCCCTTCAAATTGTTGAAATAATTTTTTTTAACAGAAATGAAAAGTTTTGAACAAAACCCACAAAACTCACTGCTGCTATGCCACAGGTTAAAATTTACATTCCAATCTATTTTTTTGCTAAAAAGCATACTTAGACATGGAAATTATTTTTCTTCTGATTTGTAGATATTTCAATATATGTGTAACTTATTGGAACTAAAATAATATCACAGTGAACTTTAAAAAAAAATTTAAAAATCGATGACGTAATACAAGAGGAACTCTTTAGTTAGTGTTTTATGATGAAACTTGGTTTTAGTATTATTTTTGGTTACAGTAACATAACAAAAATACTCAAACAAAAGATTAAGTTTATTATCAAACTGTAAACCTACAAATTCTAAAAGTAGCAGTAGTTAATTAATAAAGCAATTTAGCTGTTTTCAATGTTAAGTTAAAGCCTTACTTTTTCTTTTCTTTTGATCTGATTTTAATCTTTTTTGCCTATGAAAAAAGAACAAAATTTCATTAAGCACATGTTAACAACTCATGCTTCCTTTCAAAAACTGATAGATGTACCTGCAAATACGCACATGAGCAAGTTCTTATTCTCTATTTCTATATTTAGTTGAGCAGTTAAAAGTAATTTGTTGTTTTTTATTTCCTGTGCTCGAGCAGGCAAGACGAAACAAATCCTGCAATCAGGTTGGTTCCACAGGCAGGCAGAATTCTACGATCTTGCTAGTGGCCAAGTACCAACAGCGACTTCGTGACAAGTGAAGACGACTAAACTTTTAAAAAGTTTCAATTTTTTAAAAATTTTTGCAAGTCTTGTAACTTGTTAACATTTTGAAACATTTTTTGATTATGATCCCCTATCGAACAAAGTTTTCGTTGCTGAGTTAAAACGGTCTGAGCATACACCTTAAAAAAAAAACAACCTGAAAACACAGGGAAAAAACAGGCACATTATTTTCCGTCTGGAAGGTCTGTTTTGAGAAAACTGTGCCCTCGGTCTATAAACAGACCTCAGCCTCTCATGGTCTGGGCCTAAGGCCCAGTTTTTCTCAAATATACAGACCTCCTGGCCAGCAAGTAACATTCCAGCTGATCAACTTACTGTTCACTTCCTCATATCTATCTACATACAGTAGGCTAAATCCTCTTTTGTGCTTACTGGCTAATTGGCCCAGGTCTTTTGCTGGTTTTTAATAAAAGTGTTAAAAAGACAGGAATCTGGCTCCTTAAATAGACTGTTCTCATTGCTGAGTAAACTTACCTTTTGGCCATTTTCCAAACTTTCTCCTAATGAAACAAAAGTAGTTTGAAAAGGTCATAAATTTGTAAATCAAGTTAAAAAAAACTTCAGTCCTGTCTGTGAAAATATTATTTTGCCTGAGGTCTTCCACTCTACTTCTAAATGGAGCACAGTGTGGTCTCTGTGAAAGGCCAATGGGGAAATGTTTTCACGGACAGACAAAGCAAACAAGATTAACTAAAGATATTTATCTAACATATCAGATGGCTTCAGTTTTAGGCAACCACTCAGCAATAAGAGAACAAACAATATTTAATCTCTGTTAGTGATAAATCAATCTTAATAATTCCTCGGTCCTGTAAGGGATACTATTTGACCAATTTTTGACCCACCAGTGCACAAGATTTGGTTAAATATTTTTGTACCTAGGAACACGACTTGACATGTAGCTTGCTAGGCCTAGCTGGCTCTCCTGAGGCTGAGAAGCGAACAGTGAAGCCGCAAGCGAACGAGTTGGCAAGTGAAACGAGCCCCATAGGGAATGGGAAGAGAGGGAGGGAAGAATAGCCTGTAGACCTCTCAATGAATCGAGAGTCTTTGCATCCCAAATGAGTGCAGCATATTGATTGGCTGACAACCAGGCCATTCGATGGGAAGAGAATTGTGCTGTCAGAATTCAAGATGTCGGAAAGTGGAAGAGACAAATGAGATCAGAATAACAATTTGGAAGAAACTTTAGAAGATTTCTCGAAGAAGCTAGATTTTAATATTCATTTAAAGCAAGAGCAAAAAGACACTGTCACTGTTTGCTCAATGAAGTGGTTGTATGTACTAAGGGTATTACCCACTGGATTCAACAAAAGTTACAGTAAGAAAGTTTGTGTCTAAAATTATAGAACCCAAAACCATGTATTGGTGCCAACTGAAGAATCTTTTGGTTAAAAGTGAAATCGGGATCTTGCCAAATTTTAAAAGTAACACCAATCAAAAAGATATGGCAATGAAAAATCCAGAGCTGTATAAAATTTCAGACGCAGAAACAATGGTTTGCGATAAGCTGCTACCATACCAATAATCAATAGCCAAAAAAGAGATTAAAAACTAGAGAATGCAATTGGCATCAATAATGTACATAACTAAAATTAAAGTGAAGAAATAATGTACATAACTAAATTTAAAGTGAAGAAAGCAAGAAAATTGATAAGCAAGCTAAGCCTGAATTGTTAAAAGAAAAGAGTTTTTGACAAATAAACAAGAAGGGAAGTATCAGTGTTTGAGCAGCAAAGTCAATTAGCTCGTCAAACCAATCTGCTTTATTGACATGTACAAACTGCTTAGCCTCCAGCACAAAATCTATCCTGATCCAACAATAAAAGTCACAGCTGAAATCTCTGACTGTAAAACAACTTTCTTAGACAGAACTATTATTTTATAAAGACAAAATGGGCAAATTACAGTAGACTTGTCCACATAGTTCAAACCAACTGAAAAATTCCAATTAATGCACTTTAAATCTTGTCACACACCAGCAGTATAAAGAAAGGATTTGCAAAAGGCAAAGTAATTAAAGTAGTCCTTTAAAAGGACAAACTTGAATGAAAGTGGGACACATGCAGGCTCTCCTCCCCTCTCCTCTCCCGATTCCCCTTGTGGCTCACTTCCCAACTTCAGGAGAGCCAGATCGCAGGCTAATTGCCATATAATATATAGAACACTATAACAACCACTAATTAAATGTAGAGAACAAAAATAGATGCACATAAATTACTTAATTGTTTAACTCAAAATCGCTAGACTAATAAGTACTCCAAGCACTAAGAACCTATTTTGCTAAACTTCAAAAAATCTAATCTGCTTGATGGTGTTCTACTGTATCCAAATTTACTTTCAATCCATCCCGATATATATTAAAGAGATGTTAGCTGAAGCTTTACCCCAATGCTTTGTGAGCCTGACACTATGCAGTACTTATCAGTCAAAATGAGAAGGTGAAAGCTTTGTGAAGGTCCTCCTTACATGTATCAAGTTTATTTTTATTAGTAAAGTTTAGTATGCCGAATATGAAGTTTAAATTAAAAAGTTTTTTAAAATTTCTTTGCATTTTTATGACTGATTTTACTTGATTCTACTTGTAACTGCTAGTAAAAAAATTAAAACACTAATAATAACAAGAGCAATAACACTAATAATAATAACTAAACAGTGCTCATGAGTGTTAACCTACCTGTACCAATGGGTTCCTTGGCTTTTCTGAATAAGAATAAAATTTAAGACAAAGAAGAAAATAATCAGACAAACCAATCTGTCAAGTAGGTCACCCAAATGAATGCATTTTAAGGGCTGGAAATTTTCAAACTCAAGAATGCGCGGTTCGAATAAAGTATCTGTAACTGATTATCTCATGTAAAACACAGTCTGTGGAACAATGGTTGATCAACTAATACTGTTTGATCAAAATATCCATTATTAGTTACAATATATATTAGTGTTTATGAACAAAACTGTGGGAGAGAGGGTAACTTAAAATCCTTGTCTGTCACCAACCCAAAGTCAAAATATCATTATTTGTCTAGAAAGATTACAAAATACTAAAAATAACAATAATTAATGCAACATAACAACTTTATAGCATTCAGAAATTATTTGAGGCATTGTAATGTCCTGAAAGAAATATTATAGAGCTCTCTATTCAACCATTAGGTAGTGAATGAGCAAAATATAGAAGTCAAAAGCCATATATTATATGATATCACAAATTTGAGTCTTTAGTTGTGATAATTAATATATATTGAGACACAGTTTTGGCATTTACAGGGGTGTAGCAAGGGAGGTCCAGGGGTGCCTGTGATCCCCAATTTGTGTGTTCCTTCATCAGCTAGGTGGCAAAAAACACCAGGACAATCAGGTTAGCACCCTCACTTTTATGCACAGTGACCTCCCTTTGAAAAACCCTGGCTACACCCCTGCACTTATCTAATTTAAACTTACCTTTTTTTTGCCTTGATTTTCTTGTCAGTATTGCTTATCTTCTTCTTGACTAGAGAAAAAATCAAAATAACTGAATTACTTAATAATTTAAGATTAAATGTTGTTATCACTTTTTAGTTAAAAAATGTTTTGATTCTACCCCAAGGGGGCCAATTTAACTAATCTTATGATGGGGAAGGGGGATTTTTGGGTCAGAAATTTTGACTTGAAGGAATTTTTTTGGACTGCCAAATTTTTTTTTGGACCTCTGAATCTGGAGTCACTGCTTAGCATTTATAAGTAACTTGAGTCTGAATTTCTGGCTGGAAGGGATTTTTTGGGGGCTGCCAAATATTCTTTGGGGTCTCGTAATCTGGAGTCACTGCTTAGCAATAAGTAGTTTTGACTAAAAGGTTTGTTATCAGATTAATTCGTAATTCATGCTCTGATAAAATAAATAATCTGTCCAACAGAATGGCCTGCAAAGCTCTGATTTAGGGATTTTTTGGGCATGCCATAATTATCAATTGTCAGGATTTTTTGGGTGGTTAGGTTTTAAGGCAGGGATTTTTTGGGTTATAAAATTTGATACTCGCTAGCTGATGTTAACATGTACAGGCTAAATATACGAAGACAGCCAGTAAAAGGAACTATGGCTGGGGTCACACCTACGGAAAAGAAAAACTTTTCTAGTTTACATTTTATTATAGCTGTCACAATTCACATGAAAATAGGCTGACTGGTGTTTGTAAATTATCGCAAAACTTTTCCCGGACAGGGAAACTTCAAAAACGCTGATAATCCTGCTTGATCAGGCAGCCCAAAATCCTGAAAACTCAGCTATCAAAACAAAAATCTGTTATAAGTGTTTTCTATGCAAACCCAACCTGTCATCCCTGCAGCAATGTCTAATTATATATATAAAATTAAGCGTGCTTTTGGAATGAGCAGGAAACCTTTCGAACTGATCACAATCGAATTCAGTAGCAGCAGTTGATTTAGTGTAAGAAAATCAAAATAGATTCGTTTTATCAGTGGAGTCACTATCCTCCGCCACCAAATCAGCCAAACAACCTGTTTTTAACATTGCCTGTAAATGTGGCTGTCACCGAACAGCCCAAATTCTGGCCACATTTTAGTGATGCTGCAGGAGCTGGGCCATTTTATCATGATTCTCCGTCACTTTCCCAGTATGATTCATCTCACTCGCATGTCATCTAGTAGAAGCAGCTCGCCAAATGCTGCTGGCGAAAGTAGGTCTCTGGGATTGCATGGGGGTCATTCAGAATGTCTCACGCACTTTGATCTCAGATTTTCTTCATTTTACCATTAAAGTAGAAAGAATGAATCTGAAGTTTGAGCCCAATCACTTTAATAGTTTTTGAGATATGGCTATTTTTTTAAATAGTTTTTGAGATACGGCTATTTTTGTTTTGGGGGGTGTTGACCAAAATATAGCGGCCATGTAATTTGACACCATTTTTAGATCACAATATCTCCCAAACTAACAATCTCAGTGTATTGAAATTTTTTGTGGTAATAGAATAGCAGAAAGAGATGTCAAAAACAACAAAATAGTACAATTTAACGTAAACTACACAAGTACAGGGCCAGTGCAAGTCCAGAAAAACTTCTGCAACTCACCACACTACACCCAGTTTCTAGGACCCAAAACTGATAGTTGTATTTATTTTAGGCCATTAACATTTCAGGTACTTTAAACCTGCCATCCTGGCTTTAAGATCTGAGCATTGCACAGTTATCTTTTGTATTGCTGCTGGATGGCTAGCCCGCCAAACTGGAAAAAAACTAATTTCAGTCAATATTCAGCAGCCAAAAAAACAAACTTCATATCATCTGATTTCCAATTTTATGGTTTTAATTTAAAGGTGTTAGTATGTAGTTTATTTGTGCGAAATATCATTCACTTCATGAAAGCCCTTCATGGTGAAACAAACTTCTCAATATGGACTGCTAAGACCCCCCGCGGTTTCAAAGGCTGTTGGCAGTATCTGTGTAACTCTATTTACATTCTTTGCAGTGCTTTATGAATTCAAGGAAAGCATCTTCCTCCCTGCTTTACTGCCCAACAAAGATAAATTACAATCCATCACATGCTCATTTATGACAAGGCCTGATAAAAAACTAGCTGCTCATTGTCCCTGTCTGAGTCACTTTTTTCAGAATTATCAAAAAAATTATTTTTCTATTTTAACAAAATATTAATTCAAGAAATGGCCATTAAATGAGCGAAATCCATTGTAAAAATTATCCATGAATAAATGTCGAGAAAACTTTTTTCTGTTGATCAAGAAAGCAAGGTATATAATTTTGTCATTTATTGGCCTGAATAGTTTTAAATAAACTTTAGATAAAAATAGAAAAATAATAATATATTCCGTATAATTGGCATTTGTGATTTCGGGCAACACATAATTACTCTATATAAACTGTTGTAAGATAACCTTTTATAAACTCTCTGAAGAAGTTTGTTAATACAGATGAAATGCATAGGAGAAATTAAAGTTTACATCAGAATGGAAAGTCTAGTTGTTCATTTGTGCTGCTCACCTATTTTACTTAAAAAACTGAAGAAAGGATCAGTTACAAGCAATGGCTCACTACAGATCGAACCACACTCCAAGACTGCAGCAAGCCAGTCAGAGATTTCGTTGAAACACTAGTTGAAAAAACCAACACCCTAACAGCACACCACTACATTGCTAAACACCAAGCAAAGTGCATTTCAGAGTTAAAGGAAAATCTGCTAGTTACTGACAGAAGCAATTCTAATTCTGGACTTCGCTGAAAATTATAGCTTTGTTGTCAAGGATGCAGTTCAGGATTATCATTGGGACAACAGTCAGGCAACCCTCCACCCTTTTGTTGCCTACTATCGAAAGGATGATCAGCTTCACCACATCAGCATGTGTGTAATCAGTGACTACCTGAAACACGAAACCATCACAGTCCACAAGTTTCAACAGCCTGTGATTCAGTATTTGAAAGTTACTCTTCCAGAACTCAGCAAACTCCTCTACTTTTCTGATGGTGCAGCTTCTCAATACAAAAACTTCAAGAATTTCTGCAACTTAAGCTTTCACACTGAAGACTTTGATGTTGATACAGAATGGCATTTTCTTGCAACCAGTCATGGTAAGAATCCCTGTGATGGGATTGGAGGGACTGTGAAGCGAGGAGCAGCCTGTGCAAGTTTGTAAGCCACAACATCAGGCCACATTCTCACTCCAACTGACTTGTACGAATGGGCCAAGGAACATATTGAAAACTTGACATTCTTCTATGTCACCAAAGAGGAAGTTGCTGCCCATGCCCCAGAGCAGGAGAAAAGATTTGCAAATGCAAAGAGTTGCCAGCACCAGAAGCCAGCACTCATATGTGCCAGTCAAAGGTGCTCGGAAGCTGTTGGTTCAGAGGGTATTGGGAAAGAACGAGCCATCATTTGAGGCAGCTATGTACACTGAAGAATGTACATCTCCAACCAACACCAAGATAACTATCAAGGACTGTGAAATAGGCAGATACAATGCATGCATGATTCCAACTGGTGGGTTGGGTTGGTACGTGATATCTCGGAGGAAGAATGTGATGTCCTGGTCACCTTATGCACCGTACCGGTACCCCCATGGCCAAGCTCGGTCTTATCATAGACCAAAAAGGGAGGATGTTTGCCATGTGCCCTTGCAGTGTGTCATCTGCCTGATTGGCACATCTACAGTACGACTCCAAATGGAAGACAATACTACCTCAAAGAATACGACAAAGATTATCTGGCCAATCTGGTTTAGGCCTTCTTATCTACTAGTTTTTTTTTATCTTGGCATTTAACTTGATTAAACAACCCCATAATAACAGTATCTCAAAAACTATTAAAGTGATTGGGCTAAAACTTCAGGTTCATTCTTCCTACTTTAATGGGAACAATTGATGGCAAAATGAAGAAAATCTGAGACCAAAGTGCATGGACCGCATCTCTCTCTACAGAGTTGTTGGCGCCTTCTGTGTTGCAAGTACGAAATAAGCAACAGACGCTAATGTCCTCATCGTATATAGATCGTCTCTCTCGTACAAAATTAAAAGCTGTTGGATTTGTATTTGGGAAATTATTAGCAAAAAAGCAGCGAGAAAATCAAAACCTCTTGTTATTGAATCATGTTTACATTGTGCTAGTATAGTAAAAACCGATCACAAAGAGTCTTGACAGGTTTTTGTTTATTTTAGTTTTCCAGAGAGTGATTTGCAACTGTAGGTGCAACCAGTTCCGGTGCAAACTAAGTTTTGACCGGAAAAACACTCAGAGAAACTTTTCGGGTAATTTCAACTGGAAAAGTTTTTCTTTTTCATAGGTGCGACCCCAGCCTAAGGCCTCTAGGCCAGAAGGAACTAGCTAAGCCTGTACAGTTTGAGCCTGATTGTTATGAGCTGTTGCAGCCCTGTTGGGCTTTGTCAGCACAGTGTAACTAACAAACTGGATTGAATTTCAAGTCTCCATATCATTGGCACATTATGTCAGCAGTGCTGCATTTTCAATAAACTCTGATAATTCTGATTGATTTATTTATAAAATAATGATTATTCTATCAACAATAAAATCATCTCAACAAAAGTTACTACGGAATATGGTATAATATTTACAGATGCAATAATCTTTAGTCTTCATCTAGCCTAAACACAGTCAAACCTGTGCAAGGCAGGTAATTTTCGATTTAGTCGAGGAGTCCAGAAAATATATTTGTATTTAAACTAACTTGTTAGTTGTAAACATTGATTTATGATTAAGATAAACTAGTCAGATCACAACAGCTGGCGCCGTTTCAAAAACTCATGAAATTTGAAGGTGCATTGTTACCATTCCTTTCATGGACACTGCTATACTTATGTTAAATATTGTATAGGTAGGTATATACAGAATCCAGAGTTATCGAAATGAATAATTTCCACATGCAGATGTATCTTTGCAGATGTACAGTGAAACATAAAACAAGAGTAATCTTGTCCTTCTCACCTAAAATCTTAGGCATCTCAGGTTCCGGTTGTTTGCGTGCTTTCCTCCCAGGTCCTTTCTTGACCATCTCTTCGGAGCCTTTTTTCTTTCTCCCCATTATTGCGATAAACACTACCAAATTTAACAACACGTGCAAGCTCAACTGGAAATTTCTTTAGTTCTGAGCCTGCGGTTGAGCATAGCGCAGCGGGTTTCCATTACAAAACATGCGCTCTAAAGTGGCGCGATACTTGAAAAGAGAAGTTTTGTGTTCCAGAGCTAGGCATGACGAGAAGTATAAGAGTTTTACAATCGGAATGATTGTCTGATCGTGTTGTTGACACTTATTGAGAGAGGAAAGAGCGTTTCTTGTGATGCTGAGAGCTTTGTGCACAATATGTACTGACTTGCTACAGCAGAACGCCGCGGCCTGTCCATGTATCCTTCATAATTATGGATTTTATATCTTTAGGTCTGTTAGGAACGTTTGATACTATTTACAGCAGATAAAATAATTTGCTGTTAGTGAAATCAGGCTAGTATTCGTTTATGTTGAAGGTCGGTTTGCTACTAAAATCATTATTATAATTAATCGAAGCCTAAAAAGCATTAAATTTTCAAACTATCGAAGGACGCTAAGTGTTCAAGAATAACACCATAGAATTTTTTGTCGTGTTACTTTATTCCTTGATTTATTTGTTCGAAATGAAGGTGGACATGTTTATCATTATGATTGGTAAGTGATGAGTTGTTTTATATAAGTTTTGTAGAGCATGTACATTCCCTCCAATTTGTTAGTGCATTGATCAGCCTTTTTAACTTGTAATCAAACACCAAAAAGGTTGAGATTCTTGCATGGCAAGGCAAAGTCATGCAATCTGATTGGCAGCTTGAAGGGCACTTGGAACAACTGTGGGCATTACAAACTTTTTTTTTACACTGTATCACATTTCATTTTCCTTTTACCCAGCTTCTAACTGAATTTTTAAAAAATTTTTTTTTTTAAAATTCTGTTAGTCTTTGATTAGATACTGGGAGTCTCAGACTTCAGTCTTGTAGCTTAATACACTCAGCCCATACAGCAAGCCCTCAGTCTGAAATTTCCAAGTAAAAACCTTGCTAGTGTTTAAATATAATAAAATTCCCCTTTAAAACTAAAACAGCAATTAATGAAGTGTGTTTTTCACCAAACACTATTAAAATTATAATCTGATGTGTCACATCATACTGAGATTTTGTCTTTGAATTATTCATAACACCTGTAATGTAAGGATGCCTTGTAAACTTTTAAAAAGTTAGAACATTAATGAACATGCACAAAACCTAATGATCAGTCAACCGTTGCTATCCAGTTTGAATAAATGGATTAAGCAAAGCAAGACCTGCCCAAAGTGTAGAAAAAAGACTCCTGAAGCTGTGCGACTGTTTCCTGATGATGCAGACAATAGCAGCACTCAAGCAAATGCTGATCCTATCCAGTTAAAGGTCAGTACATCAGAAATAAGAGGGAACAAGGTGAACAAGACATTCACTTTACCACTTGCCAGTTTCATGAGTAAATGAAACAAGAAATACTCTAACTTGTTTTCACCCTGTCTGCAAGATCCCAGCATAAGAATCAAAAAGTATATTACTCAGAAACTCAGTCTAATGTAGATCTATAATGATTATGTTACTCAAAACCTTTTTTTAAGGGCATGCCATACAGTAAGAGATTGAGGCCTTAGGTATGAAATGCTTATTTGAACCTAAAATATATAATAGTATGCTGTAGTACAGACCTGAATTGATTCTGAAGAGTAATGACAGCTACTGTAAGTTAACAGTACCTAGGTAATATCTGAACATGTGCTTTACTAGCCTTTTTGGTGGCTGTCTTTCAGAATTGAGAGACTAGGCACCATTCGAGCAAGCTTTCATGTTGAATGCACAAGCTTACAAAAGAATGACATGGGTTATCTGTTGTTTGTTCATTCAAGTCTGCTGATACATTCAAAATGGCAACTCGCTCAATTAAAGTTTGGTCTCTCCCCTAAAACACCTGTAGCTGATTCGCATGTTAGTGCATTAAATATAGGGCTCAGCTCCACATTAACTCTGGGCTGTGAGATGAATGCAGTATTACTTCCTTTGAGCCTGAACAGTCAAATAAGACAGAGCTTCAGAACTTGCCACCTATGCATACATACACATGTTGCTGCTTTCAAAAAATGAACACTGGCTACCAGACAGTGTAGATTTTTAGACCTTGAATAAAAGATTTTATGGAACCTTTGCAACTGAGTAAGAGTTATTCTTTCTACAAAATGATAAACAATGTGATGAATGAATGAAGCTTATCTACTTTCTTTGAGAAAATCTGGAAACAAATGTAATTATATATAAGTGCCATATATTTAAGTGCCTGAATGGCTTATGCAACTCAAACCTAAATCTCAAGTGCTATCAAGAAATTCACAAGTATAACACCAGAAACAAAAGTAAACTGTGTTTGCCGGCAGTAAGGCGTAATTGGGGGAAACAGAGACTAGCGTTTCATACAGTCCGTGACTGGAATTCACTTAGCGAAGGCATTAGATCATCCAAAACTTTGAACGATTTTAACAATAAATTTTTAAATAAATATTAAAAGCTGAACTTTTATTTTTTGTTTTTTAAAATTAATTCTTAAGAGATAGATATTTTAGACTTTTAATGTTGTAGCTAATTCTTAGTGTCCATTTTTAACTATTTGTAACTTTCATTTTATCAGGGCCTTTCTGAAAATCACTTGCGTGAGAATGCCCCCTGTTTAGATATGGTTATAGATAAATAAAAATAAATGTAATTATTCTTGCACTTGCTGCTATAGATGCAGATGTTATATGGATTACATGTTGGAAATAACCTATTATGGTTACTAAAACTCGCATCCAGGCTACTGATTGAAATTTTCACTTCTGGAAGCCAACTGACTTCTCAAGAAAAAGTCAATTTTGAGCCCTGCAAGGTTGAAGAAAGGAAAAGTTAGTAAAGATCCATAAAGAAGAAAATGTTTATGATGAGCCAGTGCATTTTTTACACTGATCTATGAGTTTTTGCATTTTACTGGCTTGGCAACCCAGAGATTTAATAATTGTTTTATTGTTAATATTGAACCCTGATATAGAAAATTATTCATACTGGATTTTAAAAGTTTTTGTATGTGTAACTTTATTTTGTACTGCTTTCAAATCATCAGTATGAGCTAAGCCACAAGGATCTTCTCCTCAAACAAAAAGGTGAGGACACCCTGTTGTTATGATAACTGAACTAATTACAGGCCTTACGCAAGTTATGGAATACCTAGAATGTGTTTGAAAATAATAATTTCAAATTCTAGACCAGGAAATTAAGAAAAATAAGAAACAACATCAAAGAATTCTTATGCTTTGTCCAGAAATTAATACTAAGTCCTGTTGCCCCTAGTGAGGTAAAAAAAATAAATTATATTCCAGTAACTCTATACCACTTCTGACACCAAAATGTAACTGGCGACTAGGCTTGTGCACAGTGAATTAAACTAACTAGAGTAACTTAGAAGGAATTTATTATGAAAAGCAAATTGAAAACTAAAATCTTAAAAGCAAGAGTCAAATACAAATAGGCTGAACCAGTACGAAACAACTGACTACAACAAGAACAGTGTATAAGGAAATGTAATAGATTTATATGTGCTATAAGCTTGTAAGTGTTATAAGCTTAACGATATAAACAGGAACGAAAATAAGGCATTACAATGGCTTGCTAGATGCAAGTTCTTTGGAAGACTTTTACCCCTGTTGTGTACTCCACTAATTTGTACTAGATTTCGAACTACACTGAAAATCAATCGAAACCTGCCACTATTTATGCCCGTAAAGCAAGCAAGGACATCACGTTTTTGGATTCCAGAGATTCTTGAATATTGCCCGAAAAACGCCTTTTTCCCTAAGCAGCACAGATGTACTTTGCTTGGGTACCAGCGGACAGAAAAGATTACTCTTCAATAAGATAGAAAAATAGCGGAATTTCCTTTGTTCGGCCACAACACGTCCCCTAAGTATGTGTTACTATTTCACATCTGTGGGAACTGCTTTCTTGAACGTAGAGCTATTTACGAGAGATCATTACTATAATTTATTTACTTAGAAATCTAAAGTCTTTTACTAAAATAGTTGTATCTAGCCAAACTGTCCAGTTCAATTCATAATCAGTGTTCTAGTGACTCCATCACATATAACCCGTTAGGTTGATCATTGACAAAAATGGGGGACTGAACACTTTCTGTCCACGTGGAAACCAGCCTTTTCAGAGAGCTTATGTAACTACATCTATAGTAACATTTACTATCTTTACCTTGAGAATTTGTACCTCATTAAAAGACAACTACACAATATATTCTTTGTAAATCCATTTACAGCTCTAATATTTAAAGTTAAGTCAATTAATTTCACCTCAGTCATCACTTTTTCTTCCTGTCCAGATGAGGAGACAAGGAGGCTTCAAAAACAGGTTAATGGTCTAGTAGCAGAGGTGCAGACAGCCAATCAAAAATGTGAAAGGACAGAGAAAAAACTACAGACTGAAAAGTCTGTTAACTCAGCACTGAAGGTACTTCAAAACTTACATACATGTACACAGGGTTCGTCCGGGTCCTTAAAAACCTTAAAAGTCCTTAATTTTCAGTTTCCAAAGTTTGAGGCTTCAAAATTCCTTAATTTTTACAAAAATTAGTCATGGTCCTTAAAAAGTCCTTACATTTTTACTTTTTCTTTGTTATGATAATTCAGTAAATGTCAACAATACCCGGCAAATGCATTTTCTAAGAAACTTGGCTCAAAAGGGCAGAGTTTACTCAGTGGCTTCAAGCAGTACCTGGAGATCTGTGCAGCGCTTTGTGCAGTCTTTGCCACAATATCGTAAAAAGTCATGTTTTGTGTCAGTTCTAGTGGTTGATGTCCCATGGCTTGGGTCCTCAAAAACCAATAATCTTACCTTAAAAAGTCCTAAAAATGTCCTTAAATTTTTCTTTGAGAAAAGCGGACAAACCCTGTGTACAGTAGCAGGGTAGTAGCAAGCCTTGTTCTCCATACTGTTACTGACTGCGTTAAACAGTCTCAAAAATGTAGACTGAATAAATTTTATGGGACAAATAAATAATCAGGTAAGAATAAGTCAAGAAGCTTAATGAAGTTTTGAAACCCATGTGATGCCTATGAGTGTCTACCAATCTGAGTCATTCTGATATTTTTGAAACACACTTGTAAATCAGTGCAGGTTTCAATTTTCGGCTTAAAAGTTTTGTTATGTTTTTTTCTGTGTAAACTGTTGATTGATATTTTTATGAAAAAGTGGACTGCAAAATATAGCTGTACACTATAATATTATGCCATAGTTAACTTTGTTATCCAATCAAAATTATACTTTTTTAAAAGTTTAATAAGTATGCTAACTCACTCCTCAAAGTCTTATTAACCCTTTAACCCCAAAGAGTGCCGAAAGATGAGTTTGTAAATTCTCCAAACTAGTATTCCTATGAGAAGTTTTGGAGAATCTCTTAATTCATCTTCCAGAGTTTTTGGTGGATGATCAAATTTTTCATATTCTCAGTACTAACCAACTTGTTTTCTTTTGTTTACTGTAAGGAGAATTTAGATGTTGACAAATGCCTTAGGGCTTAAAGGGTTAAACAGTATCTTTTAGAAATATAATAGAAAGACTGTCAGTTACATTTATTGCAGACACAAATGGATTTCCTAAAGGTTCAAGAGGCAGAGCTGGTTGCTGCAAAGCTGGAGGCTCTACAGTGTTCAGAAAAACTGAAAGAAGTTGAGAGGTAAGTTAATCGTAATTAGCCGTGAATGTTTCCAAGACTACCATTTATTGGGCCATACACAGGGTTCTACCCATAGCAGAGGTACCAAAGTGGACACTCTGTCTTAGAAATGTCTTCATATGTAACTTTTGCTTTGACTGCTCAAGATTCCCTTGTTACATCTTCTAACATTTTCCTGCTGGTTCTGGAGTCACTGGGAGACCATTCTTCAAATCACTTTTGTCATTGTTTTATTCAAAAGAAAACCTTAAGTTTCAGTTTACTTAAAAAACAGTTCATTATAAAGCCTTGTTATTTTCTGTTTATTTGTTTTTTAAGAACGGTACAGTAGTAAGAGCAGAGTGACACAACATAGCTGTATTGCTCTGTGGGGAGAACTCTGATACAGTAGATCTGTGGTTACCCTAACCCGGCCAGGATGAAATTAAAAATGAATCTGCATTACTAAAATTGCACTTCTACTTCCTGTCAATAATAATCCACAGTAAATTTCGACCATAATTATTAACAGCAGCTGTACTGCTTAAACTAAGGAAGTGACAAGTATTTAGGGGAGTACCAGGTTTGACAAATCTGATGTTTGCATGATATTTTTTGAGCCCTGTCTTCATTGTCTAAAAAATTTCAAACTCCATCTTGACATTCAGTAGCTTTTGATTAGCTTTTTTAAATTACATAATTATTTATAAAATTGATAGTACCATGTTTTCCTGACTATAGCCTACATCACAAATAAACCTACACCCCACATTTTTATGACTAAGAGAAACAAAAGTCAACACATAACCTGCACTGGGTATTACCCACACCCTTATAGATGTTGAAAACCATTTTCATTTGTTTTCAGGTAGTAAAGACATTGTAAGTGACACCAGTGGGCTGAGAAAAAAAAATTGAATGCTGACTAAAATAAACAAAGTGTAGATAATCGAAAAATCTAGCAGAACATATTTTTATACTTGTAGCCAGATCAACTTCAGAATCTAACAACTAACCCACACTGGAAGATTACCCACACCTTCTCCATTATGAGGCAAAACTAACAGATAACCCGTGGATTATAGTCCAAAAATATGGTATATGAAAAATTTTAGTCCCTGGTAAAATTTCCAAAATAATGTTTCATATTCTGCATATTTTATGCAACCCTGTACTGCCCATAAGTACTGACCACTCCCCAAGTTGCAGGGTTAACCCTTTCAGCCCTAAGGCATTTGTCAATATCTAAATTATCCTTACAGTAAACAAAAGAAAACAAGCTGGTTAGTGCTGAGAATATGAAATTTGATCATCCACCAAAAACTCTTGATGATGAATTAAGAAATTCTCCCAAACTTCTCAGGAATACTATTGACTTAATTTGGGAGAATTTACAAACTCATCTTTGGGCACTCTTAGGGATTAAAGGGTTAAGACTTCATTCTGACATCAAAGTTCTCCTTACATTACTCAATCGAAACAATTTTATAACAAGTTGTGATATAATGGCAGCCTATCAAATGAAGAAAATCATTGACAACGAAATATAATATATTCTCTGTAACTTGTAACATGAAAGTAAGGATGATAACTACAATAAGAGAAATTTAAACCAACATGATGTTTGTGTGTTTGAGCAGGAATGGTTCATTGCTTATTTTTGGAAAGATTTGAAAAAGAATACAGTGGTGCCATGACATGATTTTGTCTTTGATTTAACTGTTGAAGACTGAAGATTTTGATAGAAGGTAGCCGAAGTGACGCTGAAGCCATGTTAGAGAGGATCAAAGGAGCTGACAGATCAACAAATGAAGTTATTACCCAACTGGTGGTTTTCAAAAAGTAAGAACCTATTTTTTAACTTTAATTTTTTTACAATATTTTAAATTTTTTAAGTAAAACAGGTGAGCAGCACAAATGAACAACTAAATTTTCCTTTCTGATGTATACTTTTATTTCTCCTACGCGTAGCATAGCGCTAACAATGTGCCCCAAAAATATATCTATTTGCATAGATGAGCTAAGGTAGTAATAGATCTAAAACTGACAATACAATTAAGAACTTGCAAATATTTCTGGATTACTTCCATGATTTTTGCATGACTACAATTATAGGTAGATTTAAAGACAAGCATTCTCTTGTTCTATGCTTAGCTTAGTTTTTAAACTACTTTAAACGGTCCTTGTAACTTATAGACCTAAATAAAGGCAATAAGAAACTTATAGGATAACCGCCAAGTCTGAGGCGCCTCCAGAATTTGTCTCTAGTGCAAACAAAAGCAGCTACAGTAGAGCTATTTCTGGCATTGCGCATAAGTTTATGAAAGGAGGCAGTTCTTTTCGTCATGTCGTTGTTCTCCATGTGGCTTTCTTCCAGTATAGTTTAAACAATTTTTTAAGTAAAATAGGTGAGCAGCACAAGCGAACAATTAAACTTTCCGTTCTGATGTAAACTTTTATTTCTCCTACGCGTTTTGTCTGTATTAACAGACTTCTTCTGGGAGGTTTGCAAAAGAATGTCTGACAATAGTTTATAAAGAGTATTTGCCGGAAATTTCGTGTTGCCCAAAATTACAAACGTGTTGTTACGGGGCCAGAAAGTAGGCGTAACCAAGTTGTTACGTCAAAGAAATAGAGGAATGTTCGTTGATAATTTGATTTTTGGGCATATGGTTAGCGCTAACCTCTAAAGGACAGCGCCTCTGTCGAGCGAGATGATAGTTTCGTTAAATCTGCTCAAGACTACAGCGAAAACCTTTATTTTAACAACATTGTTTCGCAAACCTCGAAGTCTTTGGCTTAATCCCTGAAGAGAGAAGACAAAACCCGCAGATGGAGTTTCAGCTGACTGGGAGTTTCGTTCGGGATGTTGTTCGCCAAGAGGTCAAGCGATCCGCAGATACTGCAAAGCCGAAGACAGGTCAAAGAAAGCCCTCGCAGCAAACCCGAATAGAAAATAAACCTCAGCAACGCCGAGTCAGGTCGTTAACCCGTAAACGGACAACTCCTAACCGCAATCGGAGCCAACTAAAGTCTTCAATGTCAAAAAACTCCAGAGGCCGGGAATACAGCCACGGAACATAGACAGGAGATCTAAGTACGATAAATGGCTCTTCGAAATGGCTAAACGACCCCTGTTCGACCTCCTACCACGCAACTCTGAATTCCACAATTTCTCTTCACTGCAGTTGACTGACCGCCAGGCGAAGGTTATCGGTTTGGGTCTGAAGTTCAGACCAACTCTAAAACCCCCTACCCCGGCTGTATTCGACTTGCAGATTCAGGACTTTTGTCGTAGTGTGCGCCTTCATTACAAATTCGAGAGTGAATCGCAAGATCCTAATTTCAACTGGAAACTTTATGTGAAGTCTGCTTGGAATTCCCTTAGGGAAGACCCAGATCTGGAAGACAATCTCTACGCACTTCGCAAGGAATTAAAGCGTAATATCTGCTTTAAACCACGTTGGAAGATCAACCTTTCAGCTGAAGAAAGAGAGGAACTCAATGCGATCAAAACCGATGCAACTGTACGAGTGTTTGGAACTGATAAGAATCTCGGACCGGCTCTTGTTTCAACGGATTGGGTCAAAACAGAGACTCTCAGGCAACTAAGTCTAAGTGACATTAAATCTTATTCTATAGTTACAGTAGAAGAATGGACACTTAAATGTCAACTGGTAATTAGTGTTCGTGATAAGTTATGAAAACTTATAAACACTTCATCACTAATAACGCTTCTAAATTCTTGCACAGTTTCGATCATTTCCATAATCCTGCTAAGTTTTACGTTATCCCCAAGATTCACAAGAATCCTATGGTAGGCAGACCAATAGTGGCCTCTCACAATGTAAAAAATACTGTGATATTAGTTAGTAATTAAAATTTAGTAAGTCATAACATTTTATCACAGTATTTTTTAAATTGTCTTTAGATTGTATTTAAATCATTTAGTTCGATTAGGTAAAAGCCACGCTCTGAAGAAGAGGCGAGACGCCTCGAAACATGTAAGCAATAAACCATGATGAAACTAAAGAATGTTGTTTCGTCCATCAAATTTTTCAAAGAAATTCAACTCCGACACATAAATTTGTTTCTTTCTTTTCAGGGAATGTGAAAAAATGAAAGAGACCAAAACAAGAGCAAAGCAAGAAAGAGATCAAATGGAAAAAGAATTGTATAAGACCAAGCAAGAGGTACTGTTTCTGAATGAGTTTAATAATTACCCTTTTGAGAGTGTTCACCTGACACCTTGAACATAGAGCTAATCTTGTTTCAAACTAGAATTTGAAAGACAAAGACTTGATGGCGCATTGCTTTGCATTTTGGAAAAAAAAATACACCAAGTGCAACAAAACAAGGTTTAAAAAGCATTACTTGCTTTATTAACTACTTGTATAATGCGCTTATAGCATTACTTGCCCGATACGTATGCATTGCATGACATAATGTGTCGTATGATATGTACAGCATTACTTGTGTGACGTGTATGTTGTTGCCTGTGTGTATGGCTTCATTGCGTAACACGTGTACAAAATAACTTAGTGATGCAAGTACATTACAAGCCTTTACATTCCTTCATTTTAACCTTATGTGATAGAGCAGTTCCAAAACAATATGTCTTGCAGCATCATGTGATGTTTGCCAAAAAGTAAGCCTAAACTTTAGTAAGTCATAATATCCTTTAAATTTACAGACTTTAGGCATGTTTCTTGTTTAATTAGAGTAGTAAGTCATAAAAAATTAGAGTGAACAGCCTATTCGTTTCTGTTGTTGCCTGTCATTCGAGTTATATCTATTTAAAATTTTGTTCCTGAAGAATAAGGTGTTTGGGACGTGTGATTAAAGGGGACGTTTAGGGGAAAATTTAATCGAAGAACAAAAGGACTTTTAGGGGAAGATTCAAAAAAGAAAGGGAGGCTTAGGGGGAGATTTTACAGACAAGGGACCGTTTAGAGGGAATCTTTAGGAGAGATTCAACAGATCAAATGGGTGTTTAGTGGGAGATTTAACAAAAAAGGGACATTTAGGGGAATGTTCAGTAGGGCAAGGAGACTTTTGGGTGTTGGGAACAAGAAGTTCTGCCGCACTTATGCGTTAATTTTCTCCTTTTCTTTTAAATGAGATAAGCGACCCCCTCATTGTTTGTATTGTCCTTATAAACATTTCTTAGAGTGAGGAGTTCAGTAGGGCAAGGAGACTTTTGGGTGTTGGGAACAAGAAGTTCTGCCGCACTTATGCGTTAATTTTCTCCTTTT
>JAOBAT010000016.1:61923-82117 GCA_026413305.1 Hydrozoanthus tunicans
TGCGATCACCTAACATCATGCTTTGCGATCACCCCGTTATGCCGTGCTATCACCTACCGTCATGCTTTGCGATAACCTACTGTTATGCCTTGCGATCACCTACCATTATGCTTTGCGATCACCTAACGTCATGCTTTGCGATCACCTACCATTATGCTTTGCGATCGCCCACTGTTATGCTTTGCTATCACCTCCCTTCAACTTTGCAATCATCTACCATCATGCTTCGCGATCACCTACCGCCAAGCTTTGCGATCACCTACCATCATGTTTTGCGATCTCCTACCGTCATGCTTTGCGATCACCCACCGTCATGCTTTACTATCACCTACCGTCAAGCTTTGCGATCACCTACCATCAAGCTTTGCGATCACCTACCGCCAAGCTTTGCCATCACCTACCATCATGCTTTGCGATCTCCTACCGTCATGCTTTGCGATCACCCACCGTTATGCTTTGCTATCACCTAGCGTCAAGCTTTGCGATCACCTACCATCATGCTTTGTGATCACCTACCGTCATGTTTTTGGACCACATGTTATGCTTTTTGACCACCTTCCACCATCCTTTGCGATTACCTACCATCATTTTTTGCGATTACATCCGCGATGCTCAGCTTTAATAGATGACAGCCATGTTTAAAATTATGGGTTTATTGCAATGATGTTAAACATATTCTCCAGAGTGACCTCTTCATTTGTCAGTATTCGGTTCTTATTGAATTCGAAAACAACCGGAAGAGCTCAAATATGTTTTTGAAAGTCATTAAAATGTGGAAAACAAGAATTCGTTGTGAAAAGTCATATTAAACAGTTCAAAATTTCCTGGTTCAAGTTGAGGAAACCAGCCAACATATAACATGTTTGCCCTATACCTCTAACTTTACCTTTTAAGTTGCTGCAGGGTTACATGCAACATTTTTTGCCATTTTCTCCTCCTTGCAAACAATGAATTGAGCTTGGAGCTTCAGAAGAACTACATCAAGTCCTTAAATATGTCCCCTAATTAGTATGCGTTTTAGTAGGCTACATGGTTTGACACGTTAATAAAGGTTTCATTCATTCATTCATTAAATCAAATCAAAGTTTTGTTTCCGTTGGTTTTCCTCTACTTACAGCCTTTTTATTGTTTATCTTTAGAGCTTGCGAAAAAAGATTACTATCTTGGAGAAATCGCTGGGATCACCTAGCCCCCGTACAAGCGCCATTAATAGATTCATTAGGGAAAGGTGAGCTCTTTATTACTCAGGACTGGGCTGGGTTGTTCAATGGCTGGTTAACTTTAACCCTGGGTTAAGCTTGAATTAAGCAGTAACATTTTCTCAGGAAAAGGCCCATGGTTCTTGTAGAACACTGTTTGGTTTTTCCAAGAAAAAAACTTGTCAAATTCAAACTTTCAGCTCAAATCAATCTCTGCAAGTTAAAAAAATTTCACCCTGGGTTGGTGCTGATTGGCCGCTCAACAGCTGGGTCCGGAATTACCTAATATCACATAATTTTCGTGACCCAGAGATGGAAATATTTCGCAACACTTGATTTTGCATTTTTTACAGAAAATTACTTGCTGTATTTTCATCAATTTTCCCGTAAATTTAAGTTCATGTGTAATTTCAGTAGTTTTATGTGCATCGCGTCATACTTTTTGCGCATCCAAATTATCGCGACACTTTATTTTTTTAAATCGCGAATGTAATAGCCTTCGAGTACCCATGGAAAACATTTGTTTTTCGGTGCTCCTGGAAATCTCATGGAGAATAGTTGGAGAGGGGGGGGGGGGATCTTAGATCCCATTTATACACTAGTACGAGCTTTTTTGGAATGCTCCCGGAGTATTTCCAGATCATTTGGCTAAATGCATTCACTCCCAAAAGTCATGTGCGACAATATTACAAATTTTAGATAACAGTCCCCAGATAGATTTGGGAGTATTTGGAGATAGCTCGAGTGGCATTGTAGTGAAACGAGGTCTAAGGGTCGTAACTAAAGGCTCTCGTGAGTGGCAGTTGCGTTGAGTTGATTGTTGTAAAATTAGATTAACAATGCATCAGAACAGGTTACTGCTAAGTGTGTTTGAGTTTATTTGATTTTGATTCCACCATGAAAGAAAATTTGGGACCTGGTTCTGAAGAAGTGGCTATGTTCTGTGGAAACTCTAATTGAACAGTAGCATCGTGCATTAGTTATCGCTTTCTGTCAATTTTAAATCCAGAAGAACATTTCACTAGCAACTTAAACTCTGTTTACATAACTGTCATGTTTGATGGTTTTCTTAAAAAGTTAGGCGACGAGAACAAAGGGAGAGTTCAAAGTGCGAAATCAAGAAGCATAAAACCCTTAAAAATGAATGCCCAGGTAGAACTCAACGCAGTTCGTTCTTTAATTCTGTGGTGTGTCTTATCTAATCAAGTTCGTTTTCCACAGCCCTGCACCACTGGAGCTCAAACGACCGCGATTGACTCCACCTGAAGATGAGCCAGAGTATGAGGAAGAAAACTCCTCTCTCATCGCTAACACACCCGTAGCTCAGGATGCGGTACACAAGACAGATTTTGAAAGCTTTGCTGATGAGTAAGTACTTCGTTTATTACTATAATTGCTTATTAAGTTTTCTCTTGGTGTTAAGCAGAATCAATAACGAAAAAACTTGTCTCTTATCGCTACCAAAGCAGTAGCTTAGTTTTGAGTTTTAGTTTGTTGTAGCGTGGTTACAGGTGAACTTGTTCACTGATACTCTCGGGTGCCAAATAAACGTGCCAGGAAGTTTATCAATTTTCATCCATCCCCCTCCCTTTTAATTTTTAAGTTCTGGTATGATCATCATGTGGTCAAAATCTTAAGGTATATATTTGACTGATCAGTGCCATATTTGGTGTTTGTCTTTCCCTGTTTTTTTTTAAGATTACAGCGCGGGCAAAAAGAATCTAGAGTTTAGATATCAATAAATGTATTCAAATATTTGCTGGCCTCTGTTTTTTTGTTTTAAAGGCATCATCTAACCTCTGCATTTTCACCAATCTTCAAAATCATCGGGCACGGCCAAAGCGTAACTTTTAAAGCTTGATTTTATGACAAAAGTGTGATGGAATCGAAGAACTAACTTAAGAATACTTTTCTATATGTTTTTGCGATACCGTAAGTCAAACCGCTGTTGGCCATAGTTTTTATGACTACATACATGTTTTTTGATAACTGATAGAAAGAAATGCGCAAGTAGTACTTTGTTTCTAATGTGATCGTGAACGGCTTATCAAGCCTATTTGTTCACGGAAGCCACGGTTGGATTGTGAGCAGATGCATGTACAGTTGTCCAGGAGAGAATGGATTCTCTCTCCTCATCACCGACTCGAATTTGATAGTCTCGTACATAATCTAAGGCCAACCAATTCAGTTTGAACATTTCCATGGTTTGAGTTTTCCGCGTGTTATGGTTGTAGTGCCAGACCCCTCTATCGTATTTATCGAACGTGGAGACTGGCACTGCAACCAAACACGTCACATTTCAAAATGGCGGTGCGCGGGAATTTAAACTGTTTAGAAATGATCAAACTTAATTGCTTGGCGGTAGAACTGTGTACATGATTATCAAATTTGAACTGAAATATCAAATGAGATAGGACTCATTTACACCTTTTGTCCTTATTATGCCCAGCTGTGCGATTCTGAGCCAGCTCTTCCAACTGCTGACATAAATCTCACATGTTTGACCGAATAGACAATTTTAAATTGGCTATTGTTAGTTACATAAGTACCACCCGTGTGCAGCAGGGATGTTTTTTCTCCAAAATGAGTATAACCACTATTACCACATTGAACAAAAAATAATACGAAACAAATACTGTTATCGGCAATATTTAGGTGTTGAAGGAAGTTGCCAGTTAACCCTTACACCGCCGGACCCCTCCCAAGCGTGCTAAATGAATTTTTAAACTCGCATAACTTATGTCCATGATGTTTTTATGTTGATTAACACTGTAGAAGTAAAAGGGTTAAAGGTTTTCGCTAATAATTTTTGTCTCTTTTCATTGCAACTACACAGAATCGGTATCTCTGTAGTTAGAACAACAACTTTGAAACCCTTGGTACCAGGCCCCTCGAGGGGAGTGCCCGCCGTGCAGCGCAAACGACCAGCCGAGGACAGCAGTTCGTCCATATGTCGAACAGGCTACGATGGGATGGGGGGTCATTCTAGATTCCTTGTGCCGTCCAGGCAGACAAAGTTTGCTAGGAAAGTGGGAAGGAACAATGGTCTCTCAAAGTTTGTTAAACCAAAGACCACCGCTCGTGGGATCAAAGATCCACCCTTACCCAAGATGAACTTAGACTGGCTAAATTCAAGTTAGTCAAAGCATGTGCAGGCATTCTAGTCGCTCTAAAATTCCTAAAATTCGCATTATTTTTGTTTGCCTTAAAAAGTTTTCTCTTCATGGCAATTTTTTGAGTTTTCCCAAAAAGTCCCTACTTTTCTTCCTTTTGTAATCATGATTTACTGTGACTGGTGTCATTGAATAGCTTGATATCAAATCTGTTTTAAGAGCTTGTAAGAGGACCGCTTATTCTGTAGATGATCCTTCAACTTGTGTCATTACGTACTTGTTGTCCAGTGACTTCAGATCTCTAATTTTCTAGTTCAGTTATTGTCATCACTTTCATTGGCTAATTTTCATTGGAGTGTTCCTGTTTAAATACTAATGATGAAATATAAACAATGTTGTTGTTTTTCTACATAAAAGTCCTAACATGCCCTTATTTTGTTATCCACCTCTAAAAACCCCTATTTTTCAGAGAAAAAGCCTCTAATTTTCTCTCTAAGTTTGTTACAAGCCGACCAGAACGCCTGCATATGGGAAAGTAACAAAAGATAACCGTACATTTGTCTCCTGATAACTTGAATTTTCAAAGGAAATTGAAAAAGGTTCAATGTTTTGAGAGTTTGACTAACCGAGAGCAAATTCATTGTAAATATTTACGAGGGAAAATCAGTTTTGGTTTGTGTAAATTGGAGATTCGAAATAGCGAGAATAAATTTACTGAGTAAATATCATTAGGGGAAAATCGTTTTTGGTTCGAGTTATCGGGAGATTTGAGTTAGCGAGCGAGTTTACTGGTGTTTTCTCATAGGTAGTATTTCCTAGAAGAGACGGAACGTTACAGTCACACCGATTGCATTGAAGATCTTCACAGAGAGTTTAAGTGCAATACTATATTTATTGTTTTTTGTTGGTATAAATATTATGTATTTCCTAACTCTCTCATCATGTAAAGAAAAATATATTAGTTTGATTTCATAGGAGACTTCATCTTTTTCATTCACAAAGTGTTACTCGTACAAAAATGAAGGAAAACTAGATCGAAAAGGGCAATGTTGTAAGCGGTCGTCGTTGATGTTTTCTCCTTATGCTTAGGGTTCTTTGGCTTATCGAGTAGCAAAAAACAGACTGTAAACTATTCCAACACTCTTTGGTGGTAGTTTTTTCTATATTCTACATTAAATTGAAAAATATTTTACACAAGTGGGGTTTCTTCAGATGTTAACCCGTGACACCAGCGAAAATTATTCAAAAAAGGCGTACGTTTCAATCTCGTCTCGCTGTGACAAAAAAGTTCAGGTAGATGTATTTTCCTTACTGTCAGATAAAATAAATTTCATTCATTCAATTGTAAAAACGTTTTAGCAGGCGTGTTGTACATATATAAATGTATATATATAAAAAACTGTAAATTGTGAACCTAAAGCAAACACCTGCGCATAAGAACCTTGTAATTTCACAACCTACAGGTTTAAATTTTGGAAATAAGTCTCCTCATTTTATAAAAACCCCTTCAGCTTGGAATTTAAAACACATTCCTATTTGTAACATCTGCCCAGTTAACTGAGATACAAAGTAGGCACCGTATGAGAGAAAAAGCTATACTAGGTATACACTACCATTACTCATTGATTACTAGGTGGGCTAGAAATCTAACTCCAAGCAAGACCCAAATTGGTGAGCTAACACAAGCGGTGTAGGACACAGAGATCTTTAACATTGTACCCCAGCCAATGTCAACCACAAGGTAACCCTACGAACATCATCAGTCGTTCTTAAAATTCCATGAAAACAAAAATCAATTTAGGAACCTAAGTACTCAGGTTTCTTAAAAAACCATTATAAGAACTTGTTTAGACTGACTTGTAAAAATGTAGGTTCTCATACTAGGCTGTTTACTGTATTTGATTTATGCCTTAAAATAAAACATTTTGTCTTTGAAAGGTCTGTACTTTGCTGTGTTTTGTAGTAGAATGCAAGTAAAATGTTTTAGCCAACACTCGAAAGATCTTGAGACATGGTTCCTGGAAAACTCCCAATAAGTAATTTTGTGAAAAATATTCCAACTCGGCTATAACAAACCAAAACCAACTGAAGCATCTTGCTCGCAATTGTACTGTAACGAGATTGTTACAAGCATCACTACTCCGTGATGCTATAGCTCTTCCTTGTTTCTCCTATCAATTTTCCAGACCGTGACGTGTTTTAGCCTTGCCTGTTCAGCATGAATATGGTCTGACAATTCACAAATCTTCAATTTTCAAATAAAGATTATAAGTGTCATCCTCGTCTGGAGGTTCAATAGTTCTAACGTTCGGATCAATGAATAAATTCATACGATTTGCGTGAACCAAAGTTGTTGTCGAAAGTGTACTGGACCATCGTGCTTTTGTACCTGTAGGTTCTTTAATACTCGCCAACCATTTCAGGGCTTGGTTATCAGTGTGAATGTGTGATGCTAAAATGGCATCATCGAGGTTTAACAAACAATTTCTTGATAAACCACGAAGAATATGTCGCACTAACCTTTGAAAGATAGCAGGAGCGTTGGTTAATCCAAAAGGGAGGACTTGGAACTCATAGAGCCTCTCGTACATAACAAAAGCGGTCTTTTCGGTAGACAAAGGAGCCATTTCAATTTGCCAATAGCCAGATTTCAAATCTAGTGTAGAAAAATAGTTTGAACATTCTACTTAAGGCATCTAGTGTATCATTGATGCGAGGCAATGGATGAGAAACCTTCCGAAGAAATTCGCCTGGGATGCATGTGTCCTTTTATGCTCTTTTGCTACATGTTGACGCCGTGTGCCCCATCATGCCACAGTTTATTCAACGCACATTACCAAACCGAGATCTAGTGCTGCGGCTAAAAGGTCGTTCCCTCTGAATATCATAAATTCAGGTTCAGTGACCGATTCTTTTAGCATTACCAAATTTTCTGCTTCCTCAGTTTTTAGTTGTTGAAGGATACATTAGTTTTCGATCGTCCGTTTAGAAAACATGGACCCGGTTGTCGCCGTTTTTCTTCTGCGTACTGAGAAACACGTTCGTTTAATCTCTGTTTGCGCTGTACCAAACTCGCGCAGTTTCCAGTAAGCTGCAGCCGGGTTAAAGTTCTCTTTGAGCTCTTTCTCAATTGATTCAAAAGAGCCCTTTGAGCTTGCCGATAAATAATTAAACCGAGCAACCGCATGTCCTTCCAGGTTACCGCGGCATCCCAGCCGTAAAACCTTGCAGCTTGCTCAAATTTTGCAAGAAATTCGTGAATATCTTCATTCTCATTTCAATAAACGTAGAGAGGCTTATCCCCGTATTTTGAGTCCATTGTTCTGTTTCCCTTTAATGGATTTTTCTATTCGAGCTAATTGTTGCTGATCCATCTCCATTTTTTGTACAAGTTTATCAAAACACTTAGACATAGTAGATTCAATAGCTTTGTTGAAGTCTTGTCCTTCGCCTTCTGCCATAGCCACGATAGGTTGAACAGCTTTTAATTTGAAGATGTGGATTTCTCGTGACCTGAAGCTTCACTATCTATTTAATGTATTTGAACAGTTGTTAAAGGCGCTGGTCTTCGTAATCCGCAGCTTCAATATCCGTTTTATGTAATTCTAACTGTTTTTCCTCACTATCTGTTTCTGGCTCTTCCACGGTACTAAGTAAATTAAAAGTGTCACCCGAAGAACTTGTTTTTGATTTTTTTTTCTTTCATAAATCTTTAATCTGCTTTAATTCCTTTATTTTCGTTGTGCAATGTGTACAATCACCATTGCAAAATTTCTCACAATCTAACGCGTCCGTCAGTTTTCTGGCTTTTTGCACGAGTCAATAGTTTCAAAAATAAAAATTTGAGCAAATTAAAGATTACTTTAAAGCAATGAAAATAGATATGCGGACATTAACGGTTAGTTATGATGACTTTATACAAATACTGATTGCATTTGGCGAAAAAATGAAAAGGAGCGTACTCACCAAACGGATTTCTCCACCTCTCTTGTAACGAGATTATTATGGAGTCTCACCCAACACTATTACCGTTTTTAAAGAACCACTCGCAAGGCAGAGAATTACCAGGCGAAACTTTTATTTTATGGTGGACGTTCTTAATTCTTTTTATATCTTGTTAGGTCGAGTGTGAGACTTGATCTGCACAAAACTAGAACTAGACTAATCAGACAATGCTGCTCAATGAGATCTGTTTATGTCTATTCGCCTTATAAGTTCAATCTTAAACCTACATTCCCTAATGAACTATATGGAGTACCTTTAGACTAAATTATCTGGCTGGTGAACTTGGCCGCTCAGAAGTTCTTTATCAGTAAAGCAAGCCCGCACAAGATGTACTTACACCAGAAAAGACCCTCTGGTTATAAATGTTCACATGAGAAACTCGCGAGACTTCATTAAAATATTATAACTGCAGCCATATCACAGTTTCTTTCGTCGCATTAAGCTATCAGATTTGTCCCTGAGGTACAAGTCATTCAAAAAGATTTCAAAATACAAAGTTTTGATAGTTTGTGTCGTTACAGTACATTTTTTATTTAGACTAAATTTCAGCAAGTAGTTTGGGTTTTTCAGTTTTTGTGTATCAAAAGGTCTTCCTGCTATATATAAATGTTTCAGAATGAGACAATTGATTAATAAACCAGTCGTTGCTATTGTGCTAAAGTTTAAGTTGATATCGTTTTGTTTTTCTCCACAAGAGAAAGTATAATTATTGGACGTTAAAATTTAACCAGATCCTCGGCACTAGTCCTAACCTACGTAGCAGGCACAAGGGATTGGAGAGAGTGAGGTGAATCCAGAATAGCCCTGGTATATGCAACAATTACGCAATAAAACGCATTTCCCGTGTCAAAACGGCAAGTGGCTTTCAATTTGTTTTGTTCTTCGGACCAATGTTTATTTATATATAGAGTGACGGCTGGTGTAGCTCTAAGGAATTGGCCCTCTTTTGCTTCGTGATCACGGATTGTTGACAACATTATCCTACTTGTTGATTCATTCGCCATGATTGGCACGACTTTGCGGATTGTAGTTTCTGTATCTATCTGAATAAAGTCTTTTCCCAAGTGGTATGGTATTTCATATGAAGCGTTGCACCCCTTGATTGATTTTTTATTTTCAATACTACAACAATACTAACAATTAAAGTATTGAGCCAAAGAACACAACTTTTTTTAGAAGTCCTGGGTTTATTTAAAATGATTTTAAGTTCTGTTAGGGTACCCTTATTGTCTGTATCTTAAGTTATCAGAAAGAGGTTTGATTTATGAGCCTCTTTAGTTCACTAAATTATTATATAACGTGATTGAATGCTGTACAACTGGTTTCAACTACCTTTGTATTTCAATCCAAAGATCGAAGGTGGCTCAGCAGTAAAGATAAGATGCTTTGTAAACAGTAATACAATCTTTATGGCAACATTATTGTTCTCAATAAAACTTTTATTAAGTCTATGTCAATATCGCCAGCGCCAGTTTGATAATATTATATGCATACAACGCCAAGCAAAATGTTTTCATCAGCTTTACGGCTTGAACTTCCCGTCTAGAGTCAGACTAACTTCAAAATCCTGGTTTCCTTAAAAGGTATGTATCACATCAATAAAAAATTGCACCATTTACATTTTTGATGTTGGAAAAACTATGGTTGGTTTTATCTCTTTGTTTATATCTCCGTATTCTGCTTTATGGCTTCAAAGTTCTAATTTCCTAAACCTGGACGGGTTTGCCTAGGTTCTAGAGAGAACAAGGGGGCTTTTCTTTGCAGCGTTTAAAATTCCAAAAATGACGAAAAGCAAATAACATCACAGCAAGGTTAAAACTCAAAAGTTTTTCTTATATGCAAGCGTAGCGTGTAAGGACACATGTGCTCAGACCCGAGAATGACGTCACTCTATACCAAGACCTACTTTGCCAACAGTCAACCTTGGTCACTCGTCCAAGCAGAGAAGTTTTTCGGAACATTCAAAGCAAAACAAAAATAAGGTTTTGTGCTCTGATTAAAAAATTTAACTCTATCATCGTTTTTCTTTCTTCCAACATCAAGAACACAAAGTATTAATTCATGCGATAAATACATTTTAAAGTACTTCAAAAATAAGTGAGATAAGACTAGCTAGTACTGGAAACTTAAGGGATCTGCTCCGTTAACTGAAGACAATCTGTTGGAACCCAAAGGCGTCTGTAATAAGGTGACAACTGACGACTTGTATCCTTTGCACGGCGCGCTTAGGTCCTGAACAGTTCACATGCATTAAAATGCAAAACCAAAATCTTAATGAGACCGCAACTTTCGGATTGTAATCGCCGGGGACAAATTGTTTCTGTCCGTTCACCTGAGGCGAATAAAACTTGTCTGCAATGCATATTTTTCATGCATGCACTATTACTCTCGTCCCCAGAGCCGCTCTTCCTGTTAGGCACCAAAGCCTTGGTGCTAGGAACAGAGATCTGGGAACGACCATATTCCATAAGTTACTGTACACATTGACAAAAAAAGGTAAAGGTGAAGAAATCTATAACCAATCGGTAATCATTATCTACTTATGAATATATTATCGAAAATTTTTAAAAATTTCAAACACTAAGAAGTCATTTAATTACTAAACCTTGAGAGAACAAGTTCAAGACAATTCGTTCCAATTTCTTCTGTTCTGTCTACAAGAACAAGGGCTTTAACAACGGGAACAGCGACGTTGACGGTAACAGGCGGTTTTGAAAGAAATTACTTCTGGTTTGCTCTTGTTTGTTTGTTAATACATTATTCCCCGTCATATGCTTTCAGTGTCCTGTCTCGTCCTACTCGCCTTCTATGGCTCGTGTTTTCTCTGTCTGAGTTGTCGTGGGACCGAGGCTCGAGGTCGTCCTCGACGACCAGGCGCCCCTGGTCAGCGGTGTTCTCGTCGGGTATTATTCCAACCACTTGTACCGAGTCTTGGTCTTCTTTCCTCACATCATGCACAACTGGAGCCTTTGCTTGTCTAGCCTGGTTTGCGTTGGCAATATCAAGATCCTTGTCTTGGTCGGGCGCATCGTCACCTCCTGGCAAACCAGAAAATTAACATTTTATCAACAAACTTAAACAGGGTGCACCCAACAACCTATGTGAATACAGATGCCACTCAACTTGAGCAAGGGTTCATTAACGTCTTTTTCTTTTTTTGGACGATCAACAATTTAGCTAATAAACAAGCATAATCATCTCCCACTTTGTTTTAGAAACAAATTATATTGTCTTGTGGAAGCAGGGCACTAACGAAATTTCATGATTAGTGTTGCAACACATACAGTCCAAGATTAAATCCCCGACTACTCTAAAGGCGCTGTTGCACTATGCAATTTTCCCAGCAACTTGCAATATACGAGCTTCAAGATGGCGCTCGACAAAATGAGCTCTGCGCACGCAATATTAAATAAAATTCCTCAAAAATAGCGAGGTTGCCGAGGGGTGATACACTGTGTAATGGTGTTATATGCTGCTGCCATGCGTTGCAAAAAGTAGTTTTACTTAGTGCAACGCTGCGCGAAACAAATAAATTGCAAGACAACCCCTGATACACTGTGCAATTTTCTCAGCAACTTGTTTAGCAACGCCTTAATGAAACAGGGTTCGTCATATTTAAATGAAGTTGTTTTTAAGTTTACCAAGACTATTCCAAGACTATTTTGAAGTATTTTAAAGGAGTTACGGAGGATCGAGAAGACCTCGGGAAGATACCAGCTTCAAAAAGAGTATCTTAAATAGGAAGATTACAGTCATCGTTATTAAAGCAACGATTGTTTGATCGGCCTTAAGAACAAAGGCTCCTTTCTTTCATTTTCGAAGGTGTTCGGGGATTTGAAAAGGTTTGTTGTTAATATTACGTCCGATGAAACTCGCCAACATTCCAGGGTTGTTAAAGACGAAAGGTCTTCAATGGACAATCAAACAGAACTTTGAAGAAACTAAACATTTGCGTAGGTCCTAAAAGGTGGGAACAATCTTGCCTTGACTAGAAAGGTGAACTAAGCTTGTTAAGGAAGTAAAACTATTCAAAAGAACACTGATTTGCACGTTAAAGGAGTAAAAAATTATAGTCAAACTAATGTCGCCCCTCGTCTGGATGCCACATGTACACTGAGTGTTGCTGAACCCTAAATCGCGTTTGGAAAAACTTGTTTCTTCTGTTCAGGAATTTTTTTTTGGATTTTTAGATCTGGTATCGAGAATAGAATATCTTGCCCATCCAGGATTTCCAAGCACTTTACAGGCCTTAAGTTATTCAAGAAAGCTTCAAACGAAGGAACATTGAGTGTTTCGTATACGAAACTTGCTTCAACATCCTTAACTTCGTAGCCAACATTATCTTCTTGTTGAAGTTGAGCTTATTTGCTGTTTTTTTAATTTTAGATCTGATATCGAGAAGTTGAAGTTGAGCTTATTTGTTGTTTTTGTATTTTAGATTTGATATCAATGAATTGAAGTTGAGCTTGCTTGTTGTTTTTTTTATTTTAGATCTGGTATCGAGAATAGAATATCTTCCCCATCCAAGTGTTCGAAGCACTTTACGGGCCTGAAGATATTCAAGAAAGCTTCAACCGAAGGAACTTTGAGTGTTATGTATACGAAACTTGCTTGAACATCCTCACAATTTCGTAGCCAACATTACCTTCTTGTTGAAGTTGAGCTTATTTGTTGTTTTTGTTTATCTGTTTTATCTATTTTTTTGTTTACTCATTTATTTATCTACTTAGTTTCTATTTATTCATTCATTTGTTTGTTTACCTTCTTGTTGAAGTTGAGCTTCTTCTTGCTCAGAATCCGTTTTGTCCTCATCCCGATCATCGTTTGTTTCTCCAGTCTTTGAATTTTCATCGTCCTTCAAGTAGACTGGTTTTGGAATAGGTTTTCCATGAAATCCTAATCGTTCACCACCATGCACGTCTCTTTGATGACGTAAAAGCTTGTTCACGTGACCTGGCGTTCGTACAAACTTACTGTCTTGCGCAGACCTAATGGGTCGCTGATGGAGATACTTTCTAACGTTAGGATCATTTTCTTCAGACACACCGACTAAGTTCTGCTCACCCTCGCCTTCTTTCTGCAATTTGAACAGGACGCTTTAGCTCTAGTCAAACTGCACCATAACCAGAAAAAGTACATTTAGAATAGTCTTTGTTAACTGTGGTTTCAAATTTTAACAATGTTCTTACAAACTGACGCCATGGGAGGATACAGACCTCAAAAAGGACGACTACAGCACTCAAAGTTACCACCGGTAGAATAAAGGTAGGTAATGTTATAGGTTAATGGCGGAAAGATATGAAATACTTGGTACGTACTGTCCTTTGTCGCGCTGCGTGATGCGGTTCCGTGGCGGGCAGCTCTGTATTCATCTACAAGGCAAAGATTAGACCTTTTATGAAACTGTTAAATCAAGATTCAAGAATTTAGGATAAAGTACTTTGGTACACTAAGGCCCACATATCTCGTCAATAAGAGTATGGTTACGACCTCGTATCGTTCTCTGTCCTTGGTTTAAGCCAGAGCAGCGCACTCCAAAGGTAACAAGGCAGCTTATGGTAAAACGCAAGAATTTAGCTTCAGACTCCAGTTGAGTGAAGTCAATGATGAGCGCACTTACCCGTAATACAGTATTCCAAGGATTGGTGACTAGTGGTGCGTTAGTATGAGCTGGATCCTGGTCTTGTGTTACAGGTAGGTTGCCTGGTAACTGCTCTTGGTTCTGTTGTTCAGCGTCTAACTGGTTGCCTCTCGAATCCTCAGAATCAGTCACAGTTACCTTAGGTTGACCAATCGCCGGTGTAGAGATGGTAGCGTACTGTTGGACTGGTTGAAGGTCAGATTTGTCATGGTTGAGTGAAATGCCTGGTCTTAAAGGTTCCTGGTTTGATCGATTCTCTTCTTTTTCTGCGATATCTGTAATTAAAAACATCATCATAAAAAACATTACCATCATCACCATCATCACCACCACCACCATCATTACCATCATCAGTGACAGCATCGTCATTATCACAATAATCATCATCATCATGATCATGACCAAAATTGTAATCACCATCATTAACATCATTATCACCATTATCATTACAACCATCATCAAATACCATTACCATTACTATTATCATTATAAAGAAATAATTCACAAGTTGAAAACTGAGCTACAGAGACTCACATGGGGAGACCAGTCACTTGTTAAGTTCTTGTATATTCCCGCTTGACATACGTCTCGCTAACTGCTCACTCGATATGTCCACTAATACGTTGCTACTTTCTTCGATTCTATTATCAAATGGTAGTTTGAAACTTGCATATCGAGCGAGCAGTTTGCGAGACGTATGTCAAGCGGGAAGAGACAAAAACTTAACCAGGACTCGGCTCCCCATGTGAGTCTCTGTAGCTCAGTGGGTAGAGCATGTGATCGGTAATCAAAGGGTTGCGGTTCGATTCCTGCCAGTGACTCAGAATTTTTCCTGAGTCTTCATTTGTGAATAAATTATTTCTTCATCCTTATACGCAAGTTTCAAACTACCATTTGATAATACTATTATCCTTATATGCAAGTTTCAAACTACCATTTGATAATACTATTATCATTATCATCACCATCAACAACATTATCACAGTCACAAAAAGCCTGCGTGACTGTCATCCAACTATTGCGACCCATCATTTAATCGGAGATCATAAATGGCTTGATCTTTGTCAATCTCGTGTTCAACTTTTACCTGCGTATCAACCCAAATGGCTTAAAGGACTGGGTTAGTTATCTTTACAGAAAAACATGTTTTTTTGTAATTTCATATTTCACTGATAAGGTAACATCGGTTTCAAACTCAAACACAAACAATTTAAACGACAAAAAAGCAAATAATCGTGTACTTTTCCTAACCTGAGCGGCCTTGCTTCTCCCGTCCATGCGCTTTGTCCTTAGAGTACCTTTCATTAAGTCTACTAACATACTCATTCATCAATTTCTGTTTTGAAAAAAAAAGAAAATATACGATAAGGGATCACTCTCTCAGCATCTGACTTAGAATAGAGAATAACGTTCGATAGAATGCCGAAAAAGGAACAGAGAAGCGAGTCTTTGAGGGTGCCGTGAAATCCAGAGGACAGCCACATCAACTAAGGGTGCTGTTTTCCATTATATACATGTATTTAAAGGCTATCACTGGACGAACATAGATTAACTTCCACAATACACAGGCAAAAAACAAATGAAACACAAGGATTTTTTTCATGTTTTCTGATACCGTTTGGAATCCAAACTTTTTATATCTTCATTACTATATTCAAACAGTTTTGCATTAAGCTTCTAAGAACGGTGTTTACTAAACACAATCATAATGGCGTCTAACTTTGTTCAATAACAGAAAAAGCAAACACGGCACTTCTTGTTTTCTTATTGATTCATCCCGGTGACACTTCAAATAACATTTCAAATGTTTTAAAGATTTTCTATTTCCGCTACTTGTACAATTTCCTCATTCTTGAGGAAGAGGTAAAACTTAACTAACATTTTACAAAATCCTCAACCACACTCTCACCTGCTGCGAATGTATGTGGTTCCTTAGATTTGTTATCGTCTTTCTGTGCAATTCACGCTCTTGATTTGCTTCATGGTGAAGGGACTGCAGTAAAACAAAGAATTCTTAGTTGGAATATTGCCTTTAAAGTTTACAAGTTTGTAGAACGGAGCTCCACTTGGCTTGCAGCAGTGTACATGTAAGAAGGGTTAAGGTGATGCTGTGCACAACAATCAATTTTGGAGGGCAACAATTTTGAACATCGAAAATTCAGTTTTAATTCGATAATAATTGCATGAATTGAGTCAACGACCTGGTTAGCCCAGGGCCCGGTTCCTCAAAACCCGACTAGTGCTAACCCAGGGTTAACTACCATGACAACCTATAGGTTTTGTTAAAAGTTAACCCTGGGTTAAGTTAATCGAGGTTTTGAGGAACCGGGCCAAGATGGCAAGGCGCCAGTCTGTCGTGCGGAAGGCCCAGGTTCGGTTCCGGTGCCGGACCTTTACTCAGGGTCTTAAAATAACTAAAGAGAAAGTGCTGCCTTTGCTTTAATATATGAAATGGCGAAACCTTCACGTCGTCTTGGATAAGGGTGTTAAACCATAGGCCCTCGGAGCTCTACTACTGTGTTATAAAACCTTTTGGCTTTTCTTACTTTCCTAGAGTAGCGAAGACCAAATATAGCCAAGATAATTTTACCAGCTGATCAAGATGCAGCAATAACAATTCAAGGCCGAACTTCAAATGGTTATTCTACAGTGATGTCAGTTAAAACTACCACAGTATGTCTATAGATACTCAACAGATAGTTAGTAAGAGGCGTAAAGGATGCAATGACGGACACTGGCAGGAATATTTTTCCCTCCACCAATTACGTCAGCAGCTTTCATGCTGCCGCGCAAAGCAGTGAGAGCAACAAAAAGTATCTAAAGCTCTTAACTGTCTGGAAGGAGTGTGCAAATGGTAGGTCTTCCACTAAAGCAGTGGATAAAACCTTCCATTTTTTTTATAAATTAAACTTTATATGTCATCTTCCTGCTTTCATTCCTCACACACTATGCAGAATGAAAAGGTACATGTGAATCCATTGTGTTTATGTGCTAAACAAACGCAAACCTTATATCTAGCAGCCTTGGCTTTGTGGGCCTCCACCTGTTCCTTTAGTGACCTAACGTGCTGCGAAATGGTTCTAATTTGTTCTGTGGAACACAACAAACACAGTTCACAATAAAAGTGAAAAAGTTGAAGTATCACGTAGGTGCCTTTAGAATCCAGTTTTAAGTTTTTCAAAATTTGGACAAAACTATATATATCTATAATATGGTAATTGTGGTAATGTCCAGGGCCAATAAACAAATCGCGCATGCCGATGAGCCAAAAGTCAGTCCAATAAACTCCCACATAGGCTTTGGGAGTTATTGGTCCGATTCCTTGCTAACGCAAGCAAGCAGAGTAAAATTGTTTGTTCTCTTTCATGGATCTTAAAACTGAAGCTCTGTAATAAAATGAATTAATAATTAATAACCTTATTTACTCGACCTGTGCGAAAAACGTTTACCCTAGGTTTTTCGCACAGACCTCACTGTGCTTGGTTTGTATAATGAAAGACCTGCAGTCAATATTTTCCTCAACAGACATCGTATTTGGTTGATTTTTTTTTTCATATTTATTTACATTTCCTTTTACGTAATTTACGTTTGTATGAATACAACTTTACAACATAATATATCATTGTGAAGATTAAATAGATTTTCAATTTTTTCTAATCTTGGAAATCCCGCATATTTTCTTATCTCAAATTTGTTTTTTATGAAATTTAATAACATACAAAGTTAACTGTGTCTCATTGCATCTGTATAATAAAATATAATATTTTGCAAGTATTATAATATAGTTGGCGATCAGTTCGCAAAGTGTTCGTTTCTGATACCCAGTGAAACATTTTCAATGCAACTGTTAAGGATTAAATCTGCATGGTTTTGAACGTGCAGTTTTAGTGATTGCCACAAACTAATAACATTAGTGACATTCATAAAAGAGGTGCTCAATTGTTTTTTCCTGATTATTACAGAAGTAGCAATTTGGTGTATTCTTATATCCAGTCCGAAACAAAAACTTATTTGTTGGCAAATTCTGAACATCAATTTGTATTGAAAGCATTGAAGTTTTGTTTCTTTCACACACTTGAAAGGAAGTTTAAATACTTCAGCCCAATCAACATCTTCTGCACTAACGAAGCTGTCCACTTTTCTTGACTTTTTAGAGATGTATCACCATTTTTTTAAATTTAAAAGCGAATAGTAAAGTTTCTCAGTTTCAGTTTTATTAACCATGAAATTGTAAAGATAACACACTTGGTTATTAAGATAATTATAACAATTACATATAATTATGTATTACCTTCAAGTGCTAATACTTCACTTGCTTTTTGCTCCTTTAAAGCGTTCAGTCGACGAGTCATCTGCTCACGTACTTCGGAGTGGTCTGAGCTCAAGCGAGCATGCTGCTGCTGCAGCCGGCTGTATTCTGTCTTGGTTTCGTCATGCTGTGCCTATGATGTAGGAGATGGCAGCACGTATTTAGAGGGAAAAACTACAAAACCACACATCTGGGACTATCACTGAAATTAGTAGAACCGACTACTAGTAGTGTACTATCATGAATGCTGCAATCTGATTGCAGGTTAACCGACACACTGTCTGCTAGTACTTCTTCTTCGAGATCTTATTTCGTCTTCTTGGATTTCCTCATCCCCTATTTCCTCGTTCACTCTTCCTTCTCCAATTCTGACCGGTTTGTTGGGGGGATCCCTTTTAAGTACCTTTTCAGTGTTCCTTCCATCTTTAGTTTTCTGTATGCTTTCTCTTTGGTAAGAATGTTACCGTCTTTGTCTTTCAGTACATTGCTTCCACGCCGGAATTTCGCACTATAATCTTCCTCGTTATCCGGTACAGTGTCCCTTGCTCACCCTTCCCTGCAGCCTCTTCTGCTTCTCTAATAAATCTGTTGGTGTGTTCCCTCTTGTCCTTTCTACATTTCCTCTTCATTTCTCTGTCCAGTTTTCTGTATTCCTCTCTCTGCTTGGTTGTAATTCTAGTTGATTTTGTACTGAACAGCATCTGCTTAGCCTCTTCTTCCTCCTACAACTTCAGTGTGCTTTCTGTCACCCACTCTTTCACACCCTTCCTCTTCTTTCCTAGTGTGGGCTCTGCAGTTGTTTACATCTTTCTCATCTTCCCTTTCTTACAAAATTGCGAATCGATTTCTCAGCTCTATGCTGAATCTTCTTCTAAATCAGAATCTCTGAGAAAGGCGGATTCAGAAAAGGGAGTAGAACATCAGAACAAATTTTCTTTTTTTGGAACATCACCGAACAAAGCATACGATGGCAAGTGCCATTATATTTAAACTTCATTGATTATGAAAAAGCATTTGATAGCTTACATCGGGAAACTTTTTGGACGATCAGGGAATTATAAGATGTACTGCCAAAGATAGTAACAATGAACAGAGAGACATGTGTGAGGAACAACGGACTGCAGTCAGACTGGGTGAGGATAGAGAGCAGGGTGAAACAAGGCTGTGGAATGTCAGGATTCCTATTCCTTCCTGGATCACGAAAAATAGTGTGCAGAGGAAGAACACAGGGATTAGATGGAAATTCAGAAGCAAGTTAGAAGATCTTGACTTCGCGTATGATATAAATGCACACAAAGCCAGCAAGTTTAACGACATCCAGAACAAAACAACGGCAGTAATAGAATGGGCAGAAAAAGTAGGACTGAAAATCAACATCGGAAAGATGAAAGCGAAGCTAATAAGTGTCAAAATTGATTGACCCATTTAGATCGATGGGAAACAACTGGAGGAGGAAGAAGAGTTTAAATGGGGTCGAAAGTAACCAGAGAGGGTGGTGCCAGCAAGGACAGAAAAGCTAGATTACGGAAGGCCAGGAGTGTTTTTCTATCTGCGTTAAATCAAGCATGGAAATCCAGCATACACAGGGTGAAGGCCAAGGTAAAGATCTACAACAGTAATGTAAAATCAGTACTGATGTATATATCCAAGTGCTGGAGGATCACAGTGTCAGCCATCAAGAAGTGTGAGGCATTCCAAAACAGATATCTGAGGAGGATAATGCGAGTACTAGCAAGGTACTGTGGAAAAGACCCAAAAGACAGACAATTTAAGAAAGCATCAAATAAGGTGGCGATACATCGCGTTTGTTCTTAAAAAGGAAATGAGGAAGAACAAAAGAGAGCTCTCACATGGGAACAAAAGATAGCTCTCACATGGGAACAAAAGATAGCTCTCACATGGGAACAAAAGATAGCTCTCACATGGG
>JAOBAT010000016.1:82217-142722 GCA_026413305.1 Hydrozoanthus tunicans
ATGGGAACAAAAGATAGCTCTCACATGGGAACAAAAGATAGCTCTCACATGGGAACAAAAGATAGCTCTCACATGGGCACCTGTGGCCAAACGGAAGAGAGGAAGGCCGAAAAAACTGGAGGAGAAAAGCAGAGAGAGAAAGGAACGAGAAGGGTTGGCCAAGATGGACGGCATCACAGGAAGTTGCCAGGGACAGGCCAAGGTGGAAAGATCTGTGCCTCACCTTGAGGAACAAAGAGGATTGATGATGATGAATAGACAACTCGTCACTTTGCACTTTGATGACTACTGATTCATAGAAATCTCCACCTCATTAGCTGCTAATTTATTTCAATTAGCAGTAATGTACAAAACCTATTGGTTTTCTCATTTTATTTGATTCACCACATTACTAATTAGTATATACTTTAAAAGTACCTCAAAACGTTGCTAGTTAATTATGTGGCAAGGAAGCCCAAAAGAAAGCCATACAGCTTAATATATAATTTAGGTTTCCCTGTGATGATTACAAGTTTAACAATAATTAAGAGTAATAAAAAATTTAGGACCTTTGTATACGGATTTAATGGAAAACTGTCTAATATTTGTTCTACATAACGGTACAGATACACAGTACTTATTGGTACAGATAAATTTGATCAAGCCTTAATTAGTAGCTTGAACTCTTTAATGGTCATAATGGTAACTACACAAGGCCTGCATTACGACTTACTAACTTTTGAACTCCTCATCCCCAGGTGACGGTAACTACACTAGCTTACAATTTAATACTTTTACTTTAAAGCACACGACTTGGTTTTGGTGAGGGACTTCTGCTTATCATTAGAGACAAATGGCTCTGTAGCTAAATTCTTAACCAAAAGTCTATTGCTAGCAATGCTAACTTTTGTTCTTATATAATAAATATTTGTTACCTTCAACATTTTATATTGTGTATCCAGAGAGTTAAATCTGTTCATGGCTTCATGCTGTAATTGGTTGAAACAATAACTCATGATCTTGTTGATAACAATAACTTCATAATGACTAAACTTAACTAATTTAATGAAGATAATAATAATAATAGTCGTAGTAACAACAATAATAACAGGTCTAAATTTAACCAACATTTAGCTAGCTAAATGGCTTATCGCCACTTATCTCTGGTTTCAGTAGCTAAGGATTAAGCAGATGTGAGAGTCATTGACTCCCACAGGTAAATCTATCATGGGAATTAGCTGGCCCAGCTTAGCTGGAAATTGTTAACTCATTTATCATTATATACAGCTGGCCCTGGTTCCTTCAAAACCCTGGGATTAACTTAACCCCAGGTTAACTCTAACAAAACCTATTGGTTGTCATGGTAACCAACCCTGGGTTAGCACTGATAGGGGTTTGAGGAACCGGGCAGTGATGATATACCTTTAAGTGTATTTCTTGCTCAAGGGTAAACACTGTGGTCTGACTGGGGCTCAAACTTGCGAGTCTAGTCCTGATTACAAGTAAAATATGCTGATAGCTTGGCCATTGTATTGCTGATAACGGAACCATTTGTATTAATGGGCATTCTCTTGAAAAAGGCATAAACTTACAATAACTCTTGAAAATGCTTATTAAGAGCTACAGTAAGAGTAAAGTTCAACTTTAAGAGTGTGTTCAGTATTTTAAACTAACCTTTGTTCTAGTGAAGTTCCGTCTAAACTGGTACTGTCTGAGTTCAAGGGCTAAAACAATAAAATAATAAAATAAAATTCCAATCAAGTAAGATTAGCTACATATACAACAGGCCTAGGGAAAATGACAAATTTCAATCAATTGGTGCTTTTTAGTGAAATTTTAACTTATTATGAAGGTTGTTCTTGATGTATTTATGTCCCCTTATCATTACTAATAGCTAAATGAACCTTATTATTCTTATCAAACATTCTGAAAAAAAGACTGCAGCTAGATATTACACAACAATGCATTGCAGACCTTGCACTGCTAAAAGAAACATGGGAAAGATAATAACAACCGGTCAAACTATTCCTTGTGCTAATGCTACACTGTGTGAGTCAAATAATTTGAAGGTTTATGGGTTCTTATTAAGTATTTTAATGTTTATGTGCTAGGATTTATGGGTATAAATATATTAGGTCATCATCTTTTGAATAATCTTGGGTTGGTTTAAGATCAATGATATTGATTCCTAGCACTTACTCTGCTTTGTTTGTTTGTGTTCAGACTTTTCCTTTTGCAGTGATTTCTCCAATCTGGCTCTGTGTTCATAAACAACTGCAAAATAAGAGAAAACCTTAGGCAGCCATTCTGGAATTCCACAATTGCTGCAGTTTCACGGAATTTCGTGGAATTAAGTTCAGATCGCAGAATACTGCCGAATTCTGTCTCTGTCAAACCATGTTTTGCGATGGATAAAGATGGATAAAAAGTGCTCGGGATTGAAATTTTTTGATAAGAAATGATAAACAAATGGTTTATTATTCAACAATACTTTTATGACCTGACCTGTGTGTTGTTAAATTAAAATGGTCGCATTTCTGTAGTGGGATCGAGTGTTAGTGTGTCAACAATGCATTGTGTTTCATTTTCTTCGCCGTGGAATTTATTATTTTTGCCACAGAATTTTCACATATTGCCATGGAATTTGAATTTGGCCAAAAAATTCTGTGGAATTTTCATTTTTTTGCTGAGGAACGCCAGAATGGCTGCTTAGGAGATAAACTCAGCGCTTAAGCAATGTCTCTATGATTCTGGGCTAAAGGGTTGCCTCTTCCAGTCCACCCATGATACTTTGATTTGCAGTTTACAGTGGTGTAGCAAGGATCTGAAATTTTGCAGGCCCAGTATAAGGCATAAACATTTTTAGGGGGGTCCAGGGGCATGCACCCCAGGGAAATTTTTGAAAATTATATTTCTGAATTTGCCAGAAATGTACTTGAGTCATAAAAATCCTCCCATACTAATGCTAAAAACTGTCTTCCCTAGAAGAAAAAAAAATTTAGCATTCGATCCGAAAATGTACTGATGCTATCAGGGGGCTGGAACATGATTTATCCAGTCTGGGGGCTTGAACATTATTTATTAGCGAAGTATTCTCTCCACTTGTTTGTAACATCAACATCAGGGGTTTTGGGTGAGTTTTAACCACACAGCTCTCATTGCTAAGCAACAATTATTAACTTGTAAACAGTATGGCGTTGTATGACGCCTGTGTAAGCTATCCGCTTAATAAAAGCTCATGGTCGTCACTATAAATTAATTAAAGATTGCTCAACTCTTTATCTCTTGTTGTTAAGTGAGTGGAAGACTCCTAAAGTCATGGTTTAAATGGTGTTAAATAACTTTCATTATAGTTTTACTGCTGAAAATAGAAAGCACTTATCCGGCGGATAGCTTATCCAGACTTCGTGTAACCTGGGCCTGATTTACACTGTGGATAATGTAGGATAATTAACCCCGACTGATGCGTACACCTGTCCACATCAGTTAGCATTAGTTTAAAATAAGCTATTTCAACAACCACTACTTTGAGGTTTTTGTATTGCTTCTCAGCTGTATAAATATAATTATTGTTTGATTCGGATCTGAAATCAATATACATCAGTTTCCGTTTATTTTATGTGTCAATATCTTTTTGTTTACATACAAATAGACGGACGATGTCGATCGCGATGTATCGATCGAGACTCGGTCTATTTTCGTTTTTTGGTTGATTTAAGTTTGATTATCTTACCTTGTAGCTGTGCATTCAAAGACTCCTGGTTCTTCACAAACTTTCTGACTTGTCGTTCCGATCTTTGAAACTTGTTTGTAAGTTCATTGTGCAAAAACAGTCCATAGCCTATTCCTCCGATAACGACGAGGAACAATAGGCCTTGTAAAAACGGCTTATTCCTTCGGCTGCACATTATATAAATGCCTAAGACTGTACTTAGGGCCTTCACACCGCGGTTAAAATATAAGTGAGTAAATCCATAATCTAAGATAACAAAAAAATAATAAATACTTCAAACAAACTTTCAGGTGACGTGGATTATTGTTTAAAACACAAGTAAGTTAAACTTTCTCGCCTCGTTCTGAAACCAAGATAGGCCACTAAGTTCTACTTAACACCAAGTATGAAATGTGGAAGGGTTGAAAACAGATACACGTAAGAAAAAATGGATCTTGAATCTAAGCTTTCTTCTTTAAAGAGTTTTGTTAAAAATAGCTCGTCCAGTAGATCATCCAACGGTGATGGGAACACGACCTCCAGTAATATTTCTCAAACAACAAATGGCCAGACGTCTTGGGGCAATGGATGGTTCAAGCAAGCTGAAGAAGATCCCTATTTGCCAAGCTTAGTAAGTGTAGAAATGTAAAAACGTGTAGAGAGAACATATCGTCTTTAATTGTTCAACCTGTATAATGTATGATATGTGTCCTCATTACACCTCTCCAAGTCTTGATAACACTTAATTTAGCGATATCAATTTTGTATCGCACGTGCTGAGACGAAACTTTTCCGTGATTACAGATTAGATTTGTTTGTTTAAATTTATCTTTCCAAAGATAGTATCTAATCTTTCCTCAGTTTCTGTATGGCTTGGACAATTTAAGATCAAGAAGTTTGAGAGAGCGACAAGCGATACTAGCCATGCTAGTATATACGCAGGGTCCGGGAGTCATCAGTTCAATGTTTGCCCAGCGATATCAATCAATGAAATTCAGTAATATAATCATTAATAATCAATAACAATTAATTGATTAGTATTGGAATTCAATAAAAAGTCAATGCCTAAAAGTGGAGTAAGTACTGATTTTTTTATTGATTAGCTGAACCAATCACTAATGATCAATGGATTATTATTGATTATATTGATTGAAATCAATGGCTGGTTTCAATAATTGTTTTAATAAGGCCAAATGAAAAAAATATGTTTGTTTAGCGTCCACTCATCTTAAATTTTCCAGGTCGGGAGGGTGTTGTTTTTTCTTAGCACAAGTTTTATATAGTTCCTAATATCAAGACCAAGTGCCAACTTTGCTCCATGTGTTTTTTGCTCTCACTCATTCATTCCACTGTGAATGAATGAGCAAGAAGCGTTGCACATATTCTTAGGAGTTTGGAGATGAGGTCGCGGGTGCATGCAGGTTTACTCTTTTTTACAATTATTATTTGTTTTATACAAAGAAAAAAAAAATAGGGCACATTTTCCAGGTTGGGTGTGGACGCTAAACAAGTAATTATTTTTTTATTTGGCCTAAGTACTGTAGAAATATCTAATTGCACTGATATTTGGAGCTGTACTGACAAAATTTTGTTTCAGTCCAGGAGACAAAGAATACTAGGGTTCTTCATGTGTTTGTTGTTAGGAGCATTCTGTTTCACTATGGTAAGTTGAATGAAAATTGAATCAAAGTATACCATCTTCAAATTGATGATAAATCCATAATTAAACAAATTAGATAATTCGGAACATTTCCTAAATTCTAAGTAAGGTTGTAGAATTGAAGTGTTAATTACTTGTTTGTTTTTACTTTATAATCTAGATACTTATTTTGTAAAACAAAATAATTGAAGTTAAGCATACAGATAGAGAGCATAAATTTCAAAATCTTTTTCTTTTTCAACTGAAAAACACTGACAGTTTTAAGAGCAGCAGAAAAACAATTGAACATCCAGCTACAACTTTCAAAAGATATACATGAACATCTATGTTAGTGTTCAAATAACACACAAGAAAAGTTTCCATGAACAATTGGCCATCTATGACCAATGCACATGATATTTTTCACTTGACTTTTTGAGTTGGCACCTTATTTTAACATAAGTTTTGATGCTTTGGAAGCAAGTAACACAATGCTATCAGTTAAAATTTTCTAAAATTATATTTTACAGTATCTGTAATTTGTTACAATTTGCAACCTTGCACGAAATAACTTGTAGCATTATGTTGCAGGCTGGTTTTCTGGCTCCATTCATTCTTCTAAAGGCTAGAAAATTTGTTCTGTTGTACACAATGGGAAGTCTCTTTACAATTGGAAGGTTTGTTTCCCTAAATCTCCATGTATTTACCAACTTCAGTTGACTTCTTCTATCCATAAAGCTAATAGAGCAGTTAAAAATGTCAATTAATTATAGCTGTAACTGAATAATAACAATAATTATAATAATAATAATAGTAGTATAGCAATAAACGATAAAAACAGTTATAATAACTTTTATTTAATAATTTGGAATTTCTAGAGTTCAAATTATTACTAAGATATGTTTAGCAGACTGCTGTTTATGTATTAATCTTTGATCTACGAATAGAAAAAAAATTAAACTTTGTATTAGGTTGTTAGGATTTTAGGTTTCTGGGCTTGTATAAGAGAATGCACAGTGAGCAATGGAGAGTTGTTACTACTGAGGCAGGCCTGTAATGGCTGGGGGGGGGATGCAATGGGTGTGCTCACCTCTCCCCTCCCCACAGGTGCCAAAGGTCAACTTGTATATTTTGTCTTTTTGTTGTTAACCCTGAGCACTATTTCTTTCTCTTGCCACTCATCTTCCACTTGTCTCTGTGTCCCATTTTTTCCTGACATTTTGCTATCTACACCTAACTCCACCCCACCTCCCTCCCTCCCTCTTTCCTTCCTTTTTTGTGCTCACAGATTCAAACTTGAACACAGATCCTTTTGATCTCCAGTGTCCTCTATCTCTTCCTTGCCATACAGGCAATTGATAAAACTCAGTCACATTTCTTTATTGTTTCTTGTTTTTGGTTTAAAAGATAGTAGTAAAATTTGAATTGCTTGAAAATTTTTTAAACTAGTTTAAGAAATTCAAACTAAAAATAGTTTAACCATAACACACACAACATCACCTACAGGTAACAATAAATTATAACTAGATAACAATAAAAAAGAATAGAAATAGAATTCAATCAAATATAGGTGTTACAAATATACAAAATTTTTATCCATTTTTGATATATATACGTAAAACATTTAACAGATCAGGTACAAGCCTTTTTATAAATCATAGGTGTTACAGTGCAACAAGAATTATTATGACTGCATTATGATAATGATTTATAACAAAAGCTGCAACAGTGCCACAATTAATTAGCAGCTCTGTAACAGCCTTCCTTTGCTTGCCTGCAGACCATGAATCAATTGTGTTTGTTTTCAGTTTTTCCTTCATTTGGGGTCCAACAAATCATGTTAAACATTTGTGTTCACTCGGGCGTCTTCCATTCACGGCCCTCTACTTTGGATCAATGTTTGCTACTATATATGTAGCAATGTTTGTAAGTATGGAAACTATCCTGTAAATTAGGCAACCATGATTATGTTACTTGTTTACTGGGTAAAAAGTATAGTAATTAATAGTAACAGTAAGGATAATAATAATAATAAAAATAATAGTAATGAAAAAAGCAAAAGTGGGTATGAAATGCATTAACTAGAAAATTTAGTTCAAGGTTGACATCAGCCCCTTCACTCCAAGAGCATTTGTGAGGTAAAGGTAAAGGTAAAGGTACCATTATTTAATGTCGGTAGTTCCTTCAGCTCTCAGGCTGTTATAAATGGAAGCCGACAGTGCACCCTTTACCCCCTCCCTCTGTCAGTGCTTTGTTTTATGGGTATCCAAAACTACAGCTACACTGATCAGAAGAAAGTCGAAACAGGCATGCAGTCACCGGGAATCGAACTGGGGACCTCTAGCTCCGAAGGCCGTGCACTAACCAACTAAGCTATACACCTGTTCCTAAACAACCTAGATTCTCCTCACCGTAAGAATAGAAAGGATAAAGCTGATTAGTGCTGAGAATATTAAGATTGATCATCCTTAAAGAACTTATTACGATGAATAATGAAATTCTCTCAAGCTTCTCATTGAAATATTATGGACAAAAATTTGAGAGTTTAAGAACTCATCCTTGGGTGTTCAAAAGGGTTAAGGACAAAAATAGAAGGTATTGGTTAGGCGGTGGTATGGAGATTAGAGATTGATGTAATAGTGCAGTGTGATTTTCTCTTTATTGTAACACTATCTGATGGACAATGAGACATGGTAACTGAATTTACCCTTTAAAACAAACAAAAGATTGCACGAACCTTAGATTAGTTTATATCCAAAAGGATATTTGAAGTTTAATTCTCCCAAAAAGAAAATACTCTGGTCTTTAGCAAGTAAATTTGGCATTTTATTTAGTGCCCTTCTCGTAAACATTGAACAGTTATAGAAGCCTTCCTCTCTAACTTAAGATTTCAACATCACAAAGCTTAACACATCCAGTAAAATATCCATCAACCACTTTCAAGTTTAAGCTAGGTTGACAGTTTCATCAATGGAAAAATTGATCTTACTGTACATGGTTGACATTGAATATAAACAAACTTCTTCAAGGACTTTTCTAACATTGTTCTTACTCAGAAACACGATTATACAGCTATGAAATAAATAAAAGTACTTAGAGTGACTTCTGCGGTACAGTTTTCAACAATTGTTTGTTTGAATTTTGTGTGGCAGTGAAACTTTTTCTTAGTATTATTATGAATGCAATCTAATCTTGACTTTCAGATGAAGAGCACTATTCTGACTGCTATATTTGCTGTTATCCAAGTTTTAACATTGATTTGGTAAGTTTTAGTTTCAGTGTTAGGGAAAGAATTTCCACTTTGGGGTTATTTCTATTCTAAAGTTCTCTGAATACTAAATTATGCCGGTTGTTGACAAAACCTATCTGGAAGCTAGAAACCTGGATGCAGAACTGTTAAAACCAAAACAAACACTTAATATTTGATGCTGGAATGTTCGAAATACAGACAGGTAAGTTAGCTCAAGTTGATTTGGAAATGGAAGGATGACGCATGACTGAAAGATACGCATTTTTATTCTTGGAAAGGAATGATAATGCACATCAAGCAGAAGTTGGCCGTTTTGATGAGAAGAGAAATGTCGGGATTCGTGACCAAATGGAAACCTATAAGCAAGAGGATTATAATAGCCAGAGGATGTTTGACAACAAGAGACTGAAAGACTCCTACAAGAACAGATAATTCCAAATTGATGTGGTACACTGTAAGAGAAAGGAGACAAAACGATTGCAACCTTCATTGAAGCCGGGAGGTAAACTGCCGAAAAAATAATGGGTTACCAAAAGAATCACCGAGATCGAAAGGAGGACGAAGATCAAGACCTAATGAATACAGACAAGATAACACCGAGTGAAAGACAGACTTTAAATTAACCAGTAAAGAGAAATGGATAAAGAAATCAAGAACTTGGCACGAAGAAACCATAGAATGTGTGAATACAACATATAGATTTTTTCTGCGTTGTAGATCTGTTTCGTAGGTCGTGGGTTCGATCCCGCCAAGGTCAGAGATTTTTCTCTTTGTTGATGCTGTAGATCAGCGAAACTTGGATTATACCCCGTTCCAGTGGTAATTAAGGGCTCACACGATTCTGTATGTTGCAAGAAGAAACATTTGGAAGATAATGCAGCGGAGGCTAGAAACAGCACAGCGACAAGGCATGAAGTTTTTGTACAGGATTACAAATTAACTGGTTGGAGACTACAGGAATGTGGAACCATACAAAGGAACCGATAAAGATACCAAGTACCAGCAGGCAGAGACAAGCAGAAACATTTGGAAAATCTTGCTGCGGAGACCGAGGAAGCAGCACAGCAACTACAAATGAAGTCCTTGTATATCGGGGGTGGAAGCGGAACAATGAATAATGAATAACGATGAAAAAATTGAAATGAATAAAGAATAATGGAGCAGTTGCCTTAAGGAATAATGAATAATGAATAGTTTGAAAATGAATAATGAATAGTCGAAATTTCCAAACTTAATAAAAATAATGGGAATGAAATGTTAAATTGATAATGATCGAGAGCTAATTGAAAAGACAACGATAAAAACATTTTTCATTTAATTCAACCGACTTTATAAAAAGCTTGAAGGCAGACGCGACGGTCAGGAAATTCCCACCAAAAACCAAAAGCACGCGCGCTCGGCACTTCCCTTCTTTCGTGAAGCAAGAGTTTAAAGACTGTGTTGCTTATCGTCTGTAATCTGATCTGGGCTTTTGTCATCGCACTCGAGCTTCGCCGCGTCCAGAAGTTGTTTAGAAAAGAAATTAGTTGTGAGTTTTGCGAAGAGTTTGGTTGTGTCAAGTCGATTGTGAAGACAAGTTGCTTTTACAATGGGAAGAAAGGAAAAAAAGAAACTGGGACTGTCTTTTTTTCTGACTACGAAACGCACCAATTGATGATGTGTGACCTGCATTGCCCGGCAACACTTTCATCAATAGCTGGTACACCCGATCCAGGCTGTCGTGACGGCAGAAAAGCAGTTTCCATCACCCATCGGGTATCTGCATATACAACAATCTTATCTTTCTTTGCAATTCTTCGAATGTTTCTATACGTGTTGTTGATGTGTCGAGACTGTTGTCAAAAAAGAAGTCCACAACAACATTAGAAGAAAATGATGGCAGCGAAATCGAGGACGCTATTCCGCTGGAAAGAAAATTTTTCGTCACTTCCACGCTACGCCTTCGGTCAACCTCCTCTTTCCGCCTCCAGAGACCTTTTTCTATTTGTGTTGGGCGCAAACTTTTGCAAGAGTGCCCTGACCTTTACATCGGCGACACAAAGCAAGGAGTTGTATTAAAAATAACAGATGTGAAAGTGTCTCTTAATTCTTGCAGCGGAAGGCTTCATAAGCTCTACCCAAAGACATCATCTAACATCAGTGTCACTCCTGCAGGACTAGCGTTTTATCAGGGAAAAATCATTATCGCTAATGCAGCAAAGAAGCAACCAGGAGTGATTCTTGTCAACTCCCTACAAGGAAATGTAACACACTGCATTAATTCCCCAATGCTTTTCTGTCCTTCTGGAGTGTCAGTTGTAAATAAAGATCTGTTTGTAACCTGTGAGAATCATTCAGTCTTCAAGATATCAAACTTTGAGGGCGATGCTCAGATTGTATTGTTTTCTTGAACGCCCAACAAACCAGGCAACCAAGATGGGGCTGTTACATCGGCCAAGTTTCACTCTCCCCACGTGCACGGTATTGTCAGCATGGGATTGTCGTTGTTCATTTGTGACAGTGGAAACAAAGCTATTCAGCTTATTACTAGCCCTGAACCACTGAAGAAACTCACATCAGTGCTGTACCCCTATGCTCAGTTATTCAATGTTGATCACTATCAAGGACCCGTAAGACTCTCATATGCTCAAGGCATGAAAGCTATAGACATCCTCGTGGAATTTTTTATGAACTGGCAAGAGCAGGTAATGCTTTGAACTGGCCGTACATCAACGCAGGAAACACCAGGAGGTCGTTTCAAATGATGCATGATGGCCTTATTCGGTTAGAAAATTTTCTAAATGAGATTGGTGCAGCCGAACTCTTAATTGCAAAAAGTGCAATTTTTGTCAATGGTTACCCTGATGATAGAGAACCTCTTTTCTCTCATGAGACAGCTTCAGCATGGAATCAGACGAGCGGCATGTGTTAGGAACTTCAGAAGAGAATGTATCGAGGACATTTCCTGCACTTCATAAGTCCCAAGAGCTACTACCCTGACAAAGTGATCGACACCACTCCACCTCCCCATTTGCTGCAAATTTCAAGACTGGAAGACAGAATGGAAAAGTTAAGTCTAAATGAAAGTCAAGAGCTTCGCGAGTTCGCTTTATCCTTTGGGCGAAGTGTACGTCAACACACTGTTAGAGATAAAAGCAAGGAGGACACTAGCCAGCTGCCTTACCCCATTTCGTTCTCTCTGCAGCACCGAGAATTAGGTTGCGACGTCCCAACTACTGTGTTAATTGGCGCGAGGGACGACAGATGTGAAGATCGGTTAAAGCAGCAGTCTCACTTTCTAAACTGTGACGTCTTTTTTAGATCAAACGAATTTGTTGCAAAAAGACATGACCGTAGAAGAGAACAATGGGGATTCTTTTTGGCCATTTCGTTGAAGGACGTGCTAGCAAGACTTAAAGGAGGAACCGAAATCGACTTTGTTGAGAAAGCAATGCAAAGCATGTGGCTCGACAATAGTGAGACTGGGGACAGATGCCAGTTTGTTAAAGTCTATGAAGATAGCAAAAATTCTCCTTACACCATTGTGGACAGGGTCCGTATCGAAGAAAACCTTGACTCTGATTACAAAAGAGTGTACACGCTTCCCCAAGAAGAAGCAAACCGTATTGAGCGGTACCTGAAAGGCGGAGACGAATGCCCAGCAGAAAGAGATGACATCGAAGACCGACCAAGACGTATGTCATGCGAAACAAGATCTGGGCGTCGCGCATCTCGTCTGCAGCTGGTTTAACGGTGTATAATAGAAGAACATGCAGCCAAAGTTAGTGATAAGTAGTGGATGTCCGGGGGAGGGGGGATACTTGCCTATTTTTTTTAGATGGGTGTGTATGGCCCAATCCCTCAACCCTGACCCTGATTCAGATGGAATCCAAGGATATTGGATACCCTATTAAATGATAATATTATATTGTATGATATAATGAAATTCTTAAGTTTGCTGACGTCATCGCTGGAAACATCACACGCGACATGGATGAATTATTCTAGATGTTGTCTGGACATTTTCACCCAAGGTTGAGGAACTTAACATGTTTCCTGTCTAAAATATTTAAATTCTTTCATTTGATGACGTCATTGATGACTTCATAACACGTGACATGGATGAATTGTTCTAGATGCTGTCTGGACACTTTCACCCAATTTTGAGGGAGTTATCGTGTTTCCTGTCTAAAATATTCAAATTCTTTAGTTTTATGGCGTCATCGATGACGTCACAGCACGTTATATATTTGATTCTCTTTAGATGTTGCCTAGACAATTTCATCTTGACCGATATATTCAAATAATATTACTACATTTAAATCCAAATGTTATTACACGTAGGCGTTTATTACATTTAAGGGCAGTTATTACATTTAGGTCTCCAACAGCCTTACAGGAAGCTTGAAGAGTTAATAAGTTTTTCTGTTCAATGAAGTATTTTTCATATTATGTTGCATTGTATCTCAACTATGATTGTATGCAGTGGCAAATAAAATTGTTTCGGGATAGTAACAATGTCACCGGAATGATAAATGTGTACATATTATAAACGACAGACACCATGCAATGTGGTTTGTACGTAGCTAATACCTTTTGCGATCGAATAATGAATAATTGCAAAAAATGTAAGATGAATAATGAATAACGTTCGAAAAAAGTAAACGAATAACGAATGACCACGTTCAGATTATTTCGCTTCCACCCCCGATTGTATAGGATTACTTGACAGTAAAATGGCATCTGATGGTGATTGCACAAAAAACGCAAATCACGTCAGGCAAGAACCCAACACGCCTTTGTGAAATTTAAGCGGGTGATGAACTCCAGCATGCATAAGACCAATTAGACCAAACTATGAATCTGCAAGCGCGGTGTGTTGACTGCTCTGCATGGAAAATGATTAAAGCCATCTGTCACTGTCAGCATGTCTTTCAAACACGCTAGCTAAGATCTACTGTACCAACGCCATTAATAACAAAGAACGTCTCGAGAGATCCTGTCTGAAACCAGTGCCAGTGGAGATAGAGCAGCTAAGGTGGCAATGGTTTGGACATATTCTACACTCCCCTCATCTTCCCCTCTTAAGACTGCTCTTAAGTTGACACCGGATGGAAATAGATAGTGAGGAAGGGCAAAAAAACCTGGCGACGCACCATCGAAAGAGAGAAACAGAAAGAAAGGTATTCCATGGAGATGGTACAGGATAGGTCTAATTAGAAAATACTGACATCGGCCTTGTTTAACCCCGGTACAACGACGATTATTTAAGTTCTGCTTTACAATTTACAAATAGGACAAACTAGTTTATATAAAAAACTATTGAGTGTGTCGTAAGTACAATAACTTATTTCTGATCAATTTAAAAGTTTGTTTTAAACCAGAACTGTTATTAGTCTCCAAACTTTTCTAAACTCAAAAATATAAATCCTAATGGTAAAATGTTTTATAATTGATGATTTAAAATTACAATACTTTTCGATAAAACTTGACCATCTTCTAAACTACGACAGCAAAGTTGATCGCAAACTAGCCATCCTAGTTAGAGTTACAACGCACACAAATAACAGGTGTTCCAATCATTTGTTTTCTAACGAGATGAACATAAATGATGCAGATAATATTCGACTTTTCAGATTTGAAATAACTACAGGTTGTACGTCTAATCCTTGATTACTGTAAAGCATCACGACTCCCTGACCTTGAAATATGGAAAAACAAATTGCTTTTTGAGTATTATATTGGTAATCGTATGTTTACAAGTGTAGATTATACACCTAAGAACACTCCATTTGTCATAGAAACACTCTAATCATCAGACGCGTCACGCTTTCATCCTCATAAAATTGAGTAACGTCCTAAAAAGCTTTGCAAGTTTGCAGTTCCACCAGTGCAAGCCCTATTTAACAATTTTTTGTTTAACTGATGCACATAGGTACTTGGTGAGCTATATTCCAGGAGGAACAACGGGACTTAAGTTTTTTACCAAGTTATTCTCATCAGCCGTTACCAAGACGGTGTCTAACACATTACCAGTGTGATGAAAGAACACAACGAATTACTGATGGACACGTAAGATGGTGGAAGTTCTCCTACTGTGGCGCGACTGGAATCAGCAGGATGTTCTCATCAGTTCTGAGAGCAACTCAACAGTTTCTTAGTGTCGGTCTTCTTTGTATTTCTGACGACTAAGAGAAGCTGTCTTCAAAGAAGAAGCTCCTTTAAGCAGTGAGCGACAGAAACTTGTATGCTTTGTCCTCAATTGCTTCTGAACAATGCCGATAAAGATCAAAGCCATATCCAAAGAATATTTCTGATATTTTTCAAAATTAAATAGTCACCTCAAGATTAAAACCACCAAAAAAACCACCACATCCGGTAATTCCAAATGCAGGCGGAAACTGCGAGAATTGCAAGATGTTGTAAACAGACGGTTTTAATTCAGGTTCCTGTATCGCTGCTTCAAGAATCACACCTTGGTTTTACTTCCGCTTGTGCAGCGAATGCCTAATTTAGAGACAATGATAAGCCTAAAGAAGAACAGGAAGTGTTCGTTTGAATGGTTCCACGAAGATATAAAAGTGGTATAAATCTGTAGGTCCACAAAAAAGCGTTCGTGATAAATAATTACTGCATAAATATCAGAATGATGGTTAAGAAAAACTTGTACTGTTAGGTTTTCAATGATCCTGACTTTCTTGATGAAATAATTATTCTTTATCATTCTCTGGTGTAATTTATTTAGGCACCATTCAAGCAATGCCAAATGGCAGTTGCATTCCGTGAAAGTATGCTGACAATGTCAAACTCCCTCCCCGAATAAGACCTCTGGATTCTTTAGCTGCAAGTTCAGAGCACACCTCTCGAACATTTCATACGTCCATGGTTGGGAAGAGGGTTGATCTGCTCTGTAGCTGCTGCTCGATTTGCTGTAATAAAAACAAAACAGAGATCAATTCTGACACACGGAAAAAAGGGAATCATAGGCACTACTTTGTGTGAGTAGTGTTAGGAAAAGGTAGATCTTTAAAATTTGCTCAGCGCTGAAAGAGTTAAAAAAGGGAAAGATTAAACTATGCTACAATACCTCACAAACTGTGGGTTGTTGAATATCACAATGATGTCAGTTGTATACTGGGGTAGACGAAACAGCACCACAGCTAGGTGAAGAACATTAGCTGCTTCTGCCTGAAGTTAATAACAGAAGTATTATATATGGAGGATAAATTATTACATGGTCATGTGGAGATAAGCTTTTGTCTTTGAGAGTTGAAAAAATATATCTCATATCACATACTTGGTGAGATTCTACATGTTTCTTTGAATCATCAACAAAGTAGATTAACAAGTTGTTTCAATGGCGGGAAAAGTTTCATATCAATGACAAGTGATAATATGGAAATCACGTGTTCTGATTGGCTGTTTTTGATATCAACATGTGTGATTGATATGGGTGGCTGACACGCTCTACATTTTACCGATCTACTATGTAAAATTAATATCGAACTAAGAATGTGATAAATAGAGGATATTACATGGCCGCGTGGAGATACAAATTTTATCTTCGAGTGTCGAAAAATTATCTCATGAGTGAGATGTTTTCAACACGAGAAGATAAAATTCGTATCTCCAAGTGGCCATGTAATTTTTTTTTTATCACATACTAAGTGAGATTCTGGTTTAATGCAAAATCAATATTTTCATTGACACAGAAAATAGTTTGAAAAATTTACCAAATTCAAATTTTAATAATATTGATTTTGAAATATCACGCGACATGATAACAAAGTCAGCCAAATGCCTAAAACAACTAAATCTATTCAGCGAAACAATAAAAAAAGTTTCATATCATTCACACCTGATGATATGGAAATCGTGCACCCTGATTGGCTGTTTTTGATATCACCACATGTGATTGATATGGGTGGCTGATACGCTCTATATTTCACCGATCTACTATGTAAATATCGAGCTAAGTATGTGATAAACAGAGTTATTAGTGTCTAGGTAGGCAAGTAACGCTTGTCTAGGAACAACTTAGGTGTAAAGGAAAGCATACCCCCTCATCAAACTTGGAAACCAATTGTCTTCCTTCTAATACCCACGCACTTTCACATCTGTAATCAAACATTTCACACATCAACTGCCTTGCATCACCTACAGTCTAAAGTCTAAATAATTTTACACCTGATGGCAAACTTCTTGTTTTTAAACTGATGTCTTGATGTTCCTAAGAAAATAATTTTGATATGATTTTTGTTCGGGCCACCAACATTGTCACTTCATCATTTCTCATCATGTTAATTCCAGGAGATTAGCAGCAGAGCCTAGCATAGTATTCAGGAAAACTCCACAACAACAGAGAAAATCACATTCAAAGAAAAATAAACTGACAAGAGTTCAACTTACTGGACATAGATCATACAAATTGGAATGAAACATGACTCACTGTGTCATCTGTAGCTTTTCTTTTGGAATAGGGCGGACATTTGTTACCTAAACACAAACATTTTCAGACAAAAGAGATTTGAAATAAAACTAAAAGCCGTGTTCCATCAAGGTTGATGTTTGCGTACCAGTTTTTTAATAAGCTAATGTAGTCCAACTACCAAACAAGCAAAACTGAATGCCAGATAATTTTTTTCAAAAAGATTACTTCAAACATTAATTCTAAAATGATAGCATTTATGATTGTTGGCAAGGTTTGTGCTGAAATTTCAGTACATGATATATCTAGGACCTGTAGTTCATTGTTAATATGGCTGCACTCAAAAGACAAAGTTTTCAGTTTTGTACTGCTTTGTATTTTTATTTACTTTTGTGATAACATAAATCATTCACCTCAAAGTTTAACCCAAAAACAGATGAATTTGTTAACTTGCACTAACAAATTACAACCAATCAAGATAAACTAAAACCTAGTTAGATTCGACAATGAGTTTGAGTTTTTCCTATCTGCCATTCTCATGCGAGAAGATACCACATCCAATGCATTTTCAAAATCTTGTCCTTGTCTCTGTCGTTTTGTTTACAACAAAATAAATTGTGATCGGACTTCAAGTTTTTGGCAATGCAATGAGATGGCTGGCATAGGTTCTTTTCTTGTGAAAAGGGCTCAAACCTGTACTCCTTGTTGAACCAGACTATTGTAGCCAGAAATGAATATACTTTGAGAAAAAAGATTGTCTATGCTTCATGCCTCGTATATCTCCTTCTACTTCGTTATTGCATGCTTCAGGTCTTAAAAATGTAACAGGAATGGCAGGAAAAGGGTTTATTTCCGAAAACTACTATACATAATAATAAAAGGTTCTACTACTTTTCATCTGGAACTTAAAAAAAATAAGCTTTACTGGGACTTTAGGAAAATTTCAGCCTTCATTCTGCAGCTCCTACCTCATTATTTGACATTGCCTCATTGCCATTTGAGATGTCATCAAAATGATACCTGTTCATCAGAGTTTTACACAATTAAAATTTCATTAATTATATCATAAACATTGCTATATAGTGGCACTTCTTCAACCTGCTTATTGATGTGTGCAGCCAAATGATTCTACTACCATTTGCACCCTATTAAAGTTGCCCTTGCCCTAAAACTAGATTATTTTGTAAACCCAGAAATAGCCCAAAATAAAGTCACTAAACAGGACTGGCACAAAGTGGGGTGAGAGAAGCCAGTTACATATTCAGAGTCAACAAGCTGAACCTGAATAAAGACCAAGGCAGAGCCAAACCATCCCATATCTTGGACCTCCTTCTTCAGTCATGCATGCCCGCAAAGACTAAAAATCCTTGACAGCATGACTGCAGTCATTATGAACAAGACTGAAGACATACAGTCAAGAAATGAAAGCTTAATGTTGACATAATGGACACAAAAAACACCTCTAAAAATTGTTGAAATGAATATTGTTCTGGTTCACTGATGGCAGAGAAAGTTCGCTCAGAGATGTGACCTAAAAAAATGTTATAATTGTTACTGGCATCTCCTGACCCAAAAAATTAATACAGGGGGTGTAAACTTTCGACCCAAAAAACTATGGGGGACCCCTTCATGTATACTTTGAGTATCCCCCCCCCGATGAATAATTTCTTTCACCTTACCTTTGAATATAATTGTTACTTTTAACTAAGGCTTCATGGTACTGAGACACCAACCTTATAGCAGCTTCTCCTTGAACATGTGACTGGTACTCAAGTATATCAACCATGATGCTCTGATCAGTTCCATTGTGACAAAATATTTCTTGATTATCAGGGATGTCTCGAATTTTACTGTACAAATGAAGCATGGCTAATCAATACTAGTTCATTATCTTGTTAATTATACTTTAAAAGTCTGAACATCGATAGCTAAAAGAATTAATTAGGAATACCAAACACACGATAAAGTGTATTTCTATCTGGTGAGTAGGTATTCGGAAATGAGTGCATGTGTCAATGAACACCCCGAATGTCTTCCCCCCCCTCCCCAACTCGGGACAACTAGGGATTTGAAAACATCCTTGTTCAAATCTTTCATAATGCCCCAACCCTGTGGAAATCTTCCTTCATGCAAAACTTTACCTAAAGCCCCACCCTTTGGAAAAGTCATTCTTGGAACCTGAAAATGCTCATAAAGTTGTTAATTCCAAATTCAGTACTTAAATTTAAAAATAAGTTTTTATCAAAAAAACAACAAAAGCATAACAGTGGTAAACACTGCCATGGGCAGTTATTCCTTTTGCTTTGTTTTCTACAATAACTTTCAAGATATCACTTGAGGAACATTGGACACTGCTAAGAATGTATTCATCTCAGTTATGAAACACCTATTTCGCACTCCATTGGGCAGTTAACAACTACTAAAGGCTTTCAATTCCCCACCCTCTCAGGCTTGATTATATATTGTCTATTCCCCCACTACCCTCTACCATGTGTCATGGGGAGGGGGTTCACTGACTAACACATAATAACCAGACACACCAGATAGGGCTTGTTTAGACTATTCAAGAACCAAGAAAAATTAGCTGAGCAATAGGGTCTTGACTCGTGCTAGGAATTGTAATGTCCACAGTCCTGTAGAATATTTTTATCTATGAATATATCTTGAACCTTCAACTCTCGTGGTGCACATGAATAGCTGAAATCAGGGAGCCAGCATCTACCTTATTCCCTAGTGATACAAGGCTGCTTCACTGGTGAATTTGTTTAAACAAAATGCTTATTTTTCTTTCATCACATGCACAATGAAGTTTCTGCTATTATTGGAAAATTTTTAAAAACATTCTAGGGCCCATGCTCCTTCACCACCCAGGCAAGTTGCATCATCAAAGCTAGGTTGTTTCTGGACTGGCTACACAATAAAAAGGCACATAGGCAGGGGGGTGCAATGTGTGCAGGTGCACCCCTCCCCACCCCCTCCCCCATTCCCAAAAGGTTTTGCTCCAAAAAGACTAATACAGCAAAATATAAAGAAAAAAGAACCCACCCAAGGTGCCTCCAATCGTTGCTAGAGCCACCATAGGTCAAGAGAGGCTTTTTTCGTTGGCTCTCTCCATAATGGCATACACATTGTATCTCGGGCTCGGATTTTAAAAAAGCCGTGACAGTCTTGGACATATCATTCACTACCCCCTATTGCATTGCCGTTCCGGTCTACTGTCGCCGACAGTATACAAAAATTTGCATTCCCCATTGACGTTCGGAGAAACTTACGTAATCAATGCTTGTATTGTCTTTCTATTGATTGACTTGGGCTATAACGATCAACTTTGGCTTACTGGTGACGTCTTTGCTATTAATAGCAATCGTTGATTCTAAGCTGTAGTAACTACATTCTAGGAGAATTCGTGAATACAGTTCCACTAACCTTATGTCTTGGGCATCTTCTGGCAAACAACAGGTCATTGAGTCACCAAAGAGACTTCGTTCAGATAAAAAATTTTCTTGTTTTCCACTTACCACCATTTCCGCCATGTTTGTATTTAATTTCTTGAGCCTGCAAACACTTTTGTGTAACACCGCTCGTCTGACCACGAGAAGGTTACTTAGCATTTTTTATTTTTCGAAAGCTCAATAAAGGAAAATTGAATTGTGTAACATATCTGACGGAGTTGACTTTTTTAAGGTGGTTGCCTTAGAGCAAACTAGTGGAAATCAGCTGAACATAAAGTTCTCAAGTGCCGAAAATCATGGTGAGGTTCATTTTTACAAGGTAATTTTTGAGGTACGTGGAATAATTTACAAGCTTTTAAAAATCTTTTGATGTTGACGAAATATGATTTCCTTCTATTTTTTGCTCTACTGCTTGGAGCTTTGAACTTTAAGCCGCGATTATAGTATACGCAATTAATGGTTTTGCGACCAATCGAAAAAATCACAGCCTTTAATGTTGTAAACGATCGCTTAACGATCAACAAAAGTTCACGATGCCGCTTTGTAATCACAACCCATATCCTCGTAAAATGGAGAGTAAACAATGTTGTTTGAACTTTGCCTTCGTATCGCTGTTTGTGTGTGTTTGTGAAAATAATAGACAGAAATTTGTTGTAGAAACAAGCGCATGGTGTAATCGTAAGGAAAAAAATTTCCTGATTTGGCTGATATTGAACGTTCTCGCATTACTATCTTTAACCCCTTTAAATACCTGTGCTTTGTTATAACTATTCTTTAGACTTGTAAACATAAGCTTAAGATTGCCCTAGGCTCAATACAAGCTACATATATATAATGTAGGGGAAGAAAAAGGTACGTAAAACAGGTTATTGTTAATCTTATCTACACACTGCATGCAAAGCTACACGGAGCGCGTTATCAACTTCTTGTACATGTCTTGCTATTAATTGAAAGTTCTGTATTGTTCCTAGCCGGCTAAATCAGACCAAACATCAGTTATCCTTTAATTAAGACCAACAATTGGAGCATGTTAGTTTATGTACTTACCACATCAATGAAAAACCATTTTTGCACAGTTTGACATTGCCCTTGGTTCTGTTCGAGAGAGCAATAAAAAGTTAATGGTATCGTGTTTCAAGATCAAACTGTATTGGGCAATACATAAAGTGCCTTTATAAAGACAAGAAAATGGCAACAGAGAATGCAGTCTCATTAATATTTTCAAAACCCTTAAAAAATGTTTGATAAGTACATTTTTCTGAAAATTGTAATACAAGTATTATAAATAATAAAAGTCAATATTAACTAGTGCTACATCTACAAAGCACATTATGTTATAATTCATTATGTAGTTCTTGAGTTCAAAGAAGTATTGTATTTATGCAGCTGTTAGTTTTGTTTTTTTGGGTTTTGAAAAGAATTTCAAGATTCTAAGACAATGTGTTTGTTTAAAGGACAGATCAGGTCAAACATGTTCCCTTTACTGAGGCTTTTTTTCAATAATTAAAATTTTCATTTTAAGAGTAAAAAAATGTACTTGATACTAAGCATATGATAATTATGTATTATGTTGTGCAAATAGACAAGGTGCACTTTAGTGCTCTGTGCTATAAAAATAAACTTTTAAGTATCACATCATATGGAGTCAGGATGGCCGAGTGGTTAGCGCTCGTGTCTCCCACCACTGTGGACCCGGGATCAAGTCCTGGTTTCCGTATGTGGTCTGAGATTTGTCGATCTCAATCTGACTCCGAGGGTTTTTCTCCGGGCTCTTCGGTTTTCCTCCCTCAACAAAATCAACAACCAGCTAATTCTATCTGGCTGTGGAGCTGTGCTCTGAGGTCACGCAGGGGCAGCAATATGTGCCTTAACATGCTTTCGGTCCAACCTCATTGAGCTGCGTCCTTCGCAATTCAATCCATGACTGCAAGTTAGGGCAATTAGCTCGCTAAATGTTATCATATCTCATACATATTTCCAAGAAAAACCCCATTAGTAGAGATCTTCATATCTCCAAGAAAAACCCTGTGAGTAGAGATCCTCTAAATCCCATGAATAATAAACCCTGTGAGTAGAGATCTTTTGCTTCCCGCTGAGAAACTCTGACTTGTTTTTCATGGGGCTACAGTATGAAAGATCTCTGCTTACAAGGTAAGTATGCATTCGAGACCATTATAGCAAGCCATCCTTCCAAAGGCAATGATCATACATCTGTATAAAATTGAAGATTATAATTGGATTTTGATATACTAAATATTACAAAATATTAAACTTCTGATCACTTAAGGCCAATCCACCACAAAGTTCTTTGTTGGATACCACAACTGAAAAAACGAAGTCTAGAATTTAAAACCAGATAGAAAATAATGATTTAAGTGACCAACGCTATCTCACCTATGTAATGATTAAACTCATTGCTAACAACAGTTTTCATAAGTTTCTTCAAATACATAAAAAGAGTCTGTTCTTTAACTGTATTTGATTTACAGTATCATGAGTTTAATTAAAAAGGTATGTTTTTCTTACATTCAAATTTTTTGTAACTTTCATAAATTTGTATTTTCAGATTTTTTGCTGCAACAAATGACGAAGTGAAAAGTAAAAATGGAAAGTAAGCAAAAACTGCAGAAAAGAAGCCTTGATATATAAAGACAAAAATTTGAAGTTGGGCCTGTCTTCTTTGTTGGTAACTAGTCAAACACTTTTCGAAAAAAACATTTAAAGACGACTGCATCACCCTGGAGTTCAAGCCATTATCTGGGATGGCTCCGGTAAAGCCAGAGAATGAGAAAATTGAAGAACTTCCGCTTTCACCCGTAAACCACAAGTTTGATCTTGAATTGAATGATGTTATAATTCGGCAAGCAGTAATGATGGGACTGTGGTATCTATTTAGCTTTGGCTCAATTATTACCAACAAGTATATCTTGTCAAGCTTAAATGGTGATGCAGGTGTTCTGGGTGAAACCCAAATGCTAAGCTCGGTTATATTTGGTGCATTTAAAATGTATCTTCCCTGTTGTTTGTTTCACCATGGACACCACCATCAGTCTGAGGGAAAACATAAAGTGCACTTCTTTAGGAACATGGCTCTTCTTGGCTGGATGAGGTGAGTTTGTGACCACATTCTTTTTAACCTTTCTTTTATTTACTGTTAACATTATTTTTTTAACTTCTACCTTAAGAATGATTGTGAATCTGATCTGATCGACTATTAAAATAAAGGTTTCAAATTTTTCGACTAAATTTGCAGTCTTTGTCAGGTAGTATGACAAAAATGAATGCAGATTTATTTTCATTCTTAGAGTTTTTTAGACATCATTTTAACTGATCAACCTACATACATTTAACATTATTACTAAGTATTAGATTTCTCTACCTCAAATCTTTGGTTGATATCGTGCCATTTTCTATCACCAAGGGAGCTCATCATAGTCTAAATTCCAAAGCCCTCACTTTCCTCTTTTGAGTTCAGATATTTTGAATTTTCTGACATATTTCCAACTTTATGCAATAAATATCACAATCATCTTGAAATGATACAGTATTTGATCTTGAAATGATACAGTATTTGGAGTTACATGAAAAATACAGTGACAGGCCTCAAGTCCTGTTCACACTGCAGCATGCTCTATTATAAAACACAGTGTTGGGCCAGGTCTCCTGGCATCAGTCAGCTTTGTAGTTTAATCATCATCTTTGCCATTATCATTTATAATCATTGTAGTTCAATTGTAAACATCTTCATTGATGACAAGCAAGTTCGTTTGCCTTTGCTTGTTTGCAATAGTTTGAGTAAGCATATGATTTTTGAAGTCTCTACCTAAGGTCTTAAATGTATGTAGCTGTTTAATTGAATTAAAATATAAGGTAAGAAAATTTTGGTTTTATCATGTATTGCTGTTCAGTTATTGCTGCTGTTTTTGTTTAATGTTATTGCAGTGATATCATTATTGGCAGCTGTGAAGGCCTTTTGTTATTATAATAAGTATTAAGGTTGTAGTTTGTTCAAAACTAGAAGTTTTCATCAGTTACTTCCCTGATGCTTTTAAATAATATACTTCTTACTCAGAAGTTGTAAGAAGTTTAGTTTGTAATTTGTTGATATTAATCACATCATTTTTCAAGAAAAATGAACTATTTGTTCTTAATGATATATCTGCATTGTTGTTTCCTAGATTTGCTACAGTTGTTTGCTCACTCATCAGCCTGAAATATGTTGCTGTCTCCTTCACAGAAACAATTAAATCTTCTGCACCACTATTCACCATGATTATAGCTTGGTTGTTGTTAGGTTTGTATGAATTAAAGCGCATATAATGCTAACATTTTTTTGGATCAAATCATTTCACATTTAGGTACTTCTGCAAAAAAAACCTGAAATTTGTTCCAGTAATTTCTTTTATATAGTGGCTCAAACTAGCAAAATTTTCAGACATCTTGGTGTGCAACTGCAATTTTAGTGGCTGGGGTGTGACACCATTCCCGACTTGAAATATTGAGCAAATGAGATATTTTCTAAACACAAAGGGGCTGCCAAAAGAAATGAGAACTGTATACATGAGGAATTAGAAGCTACTTTTGAATCAAAAGTCTCTGATTCATTCATGTCCATCTTGCTGTGTTTTGATCCGGAGGTGTCTGGGAAAGATTTTATAACCCAGTCCAACTTAAACTCATGCCAGTTGTAAACCAACAATACTTGAACTTCAAAGGTATATGTATAAAAATTGTTTAGAATATTTGACCAAATTGATAAATTTTCATCCTTAGTTTCAAAACAATTTTAGTGGTTACAAAAATAATAATTATTCTTAGTGTTATAAACACATTTTAAAAGGATTACAAATAAAATGAATATATAATAATTTATGTAATTCTTTTATTCACCATAAAGTTTTAAAACATCAAAGCTTGTGAGTTACCATAAGTGAATCGTTTCCAAGCAAACAAACTCTCAACATCCAGATAAAACAAATGAGAAGTGACGAGAAACAAGAAAGTTACACTGATTTTTTTCTACTCAAGCTTCAAATGATAATTTTTTGCTCATTGTATAACAAGTAGCAGACTAATAATTAGGTACAAATAATCCTTGTTTATCTATGATAATTTTTAGGTAACAGATACATTATGAAGGTTTTAGTACAGAGGTTTTCAAACTGCAGGGGCACAATTGATTTCGCAATGGGCTTAGCTATCAAGGTTATTGGCCAAACTTGTAACCGCCATCCAACCATACAAATACTGACACTGAAAAACCCTGCCTCACTCATAGTTTTTTGTTAATACTGTAGTTTTTCTTGATATTCCATGGATGACAATGTGCTATGTTTTATTATCTTAACAGGCGAAAGGACAGGTTTATGGGTCAACCTGACTCTTATACCCATAATGGGAGGCCTTGCTCTCTGCACAGCTACTGAACTCAGTTTTAATATGATAGGGTTCTCCTCAGCCATACTCAATAATGTTATGGACTGGTGAGTAGTACAATGCATGATGCATGAACTTTTTTGTGTGATTCAAAAAAGGGAGGGGGGGGGGATCTAAGGGGGGAAGCCAAGCAATTTCTGGGTGAGTTTGCTCTCCAGATCCTCTTAAGACTTTCATCTGTTGGTGGGATCAGACGGTTTAGTCCAGCTTGTGGGCTAAGTTTTTCAAGTTTCTGAATCCCCCTTGCTGTACTGTACATGAACCAATGAATGAATGACCGAACGAATGAATGAATTTATTAGTTAGAAAATTTGTGAGTAAGTGAATGTACAAATGAGTAAATGAATGAATGGGAAACTGAATGAATGAATGAGTTACTGAATGAATGAATGAGTTATTGAATGAATGAATGAGTTAATGAACAAATGAATGAGTAAATTATTTATGAATTAATAACAGTGAATGAGTAAGTTACTGAATGAGTGCATTAATGAGAAAATGATTGAATGAACATGACGCATTTTTGCTCCAATTACTTTATAGCTTGTTCGTGAAAAACCAATGAAAATAAACACTGAAGTTTTAAAGTGAAAACACTGTTGTGCACCTGTTGTATTAGCAAATTTTTGAAAACCCTTTCCTCCTATTTCAGTTTTCAAAATGTTTTCTCCAAGAAATTACTACATGGAGATCATTCATACAGGTATGAACAATTTCGCTGATGCTGAAAACTGTTAGGTATTTCTCTTGAAAGCTTGCAAGATATTGAGTTCCTCTTCTTTGTTTTCCAGTCCCCCAGAACTTCAGTTCTACACTAGTGCATCAGCAATTATAGTACAATTACCTTTTTGGATCTTCTTTATGGTAGGTAAACGTGGCTCAAATTGAGCTTGGTGTTTAAGTAACAATTTAAGAATATTGTTTTTTTAGAATTGTAGGTTGTCTTTTGTATGGCTATGCTCATAAATGGAATCTGTGCCTTAAACCTTGTAGTTTGACCTGTTAACCCCTATGCTGAATTGGTAAATTCTTGTAACTTATATCCTGAAGTATTTCTATGAATAGTTTATTAGTTCTCAGCAACTTTCAGTTTTTTGTTGTTGTTACTGTAAGGATGATTAGATGGTGACATTATGCCTTAGCAATAAATGATATTTTAAAAGCTCTCATTTACGTTGTGGTGTCAGTAACGCATTAAAGTCTCATTTTGCCAGCCTGTCCAAATTTTAATTTAAGTATAAAGTATAGTTGCTTTGATAAATCATCAGCTGCCTTTAAACTTGTTTGTGTCAAAATTTGCAATACCAGTCGAGTCCAGGAGGGTACTCCCATATAATTGTTAATTAACTATACAGTGATATACCCTCCCTTGGGTAATTTTTTTGACCTTTATTATAAACAGGATATACTTTTGGTGCTTGGAATTTTAAACAGTGTATACATATATCACTCTTTAGCCACCTTACAGGGTAGTAGCTCTGACGCTGAGAATACATCATAAAGAGGATCTGATTTTTTACTTAAGGTCATAAACAGGGTACAGACTGAAATTTCTAAACAGGGTCAGGGTTTTAGAGCTTGGGCAGTAACCCCCCTCCCTACCCCCCTGAACCCCCTAAGCTGTGTGTGAAAGAAAAAATATTGGTTTTGTTTTTCAACAGGATTTACACATCAAATTTAAGCAAATGGATTATTATTTAATTGGAGTGTTGTCAGTCAATGGATTTTTATTCTATATGCAAAGCTTAACAGCCTACGGCCTCATGTCCTTGATATCTCCTGTTACATTCAGGTACGTCTAGTTCTGAAATAATTTTTTGCTCCATGCGAGGCCTGTTGAGTAGGAATAATGAACAGGACTCGTCATGCCTTTCTTCAACGATTTACTAGACAACTTTGTGCTAAAGAATATACACCTATATCATAAGGGTTGGTCAATAGTTATTAGGTACTACCCAGGCTGCAAAGGGATATGGGAGTAGTCACGCATACGTGAAATAACTAATAAAGTGAGAAATTGTAAACATAGGCTCGGATAAAACAATGCATTACCAATTAGTTCGGCACCATTTGAATGGGCATGCATGCACGATTATAAATACGCCAGTTGTCAACCATGGCAATACCGTTTGTTTGGGTTGCAATTTAATAAGATTCACTTTGAAAAGTACAACTAAACTTTAAACTCTATATTAATGCATCTGGAGCGCTACGTGGAAATAATAGCAAAGATGTTTCCTCTGCGTATTTAACTCGTTCTGCTTAAAACATATAAATTGATTTCCGACGTTAATTTTGATATTAATTTTTGGTTTGAAAATTGACGCTATGGTAATATGTAAACAACTTTCTGTGCCGTTTTCACCTTAAGCTGTAGTTCGCCATTTTGTTTTAAGTAATAGTCTGCCAAGAACTAGGGAGCCTCAATTGTTTTGCGGCATTTCGTTTTTCCCACGCCAGAATTTTAAAATTTTCATACTGCAAACGCATCAATTTGTATACAACATAGTTTTAAAGTAAAAAGCAGTAAAACTATTTTAAAGCAATGTTCTTTTGTGCTACGATAATTTAGCCAATTATAGAACTCAAGAACAAAAGCAAAGAAAACCTTTTAACCTTCAATGTTCCCCACATGGAATTTTTCTTAATATTAAAAATAGAAAAGTTTCAACTAAGAAGGATTGAATGAGTGTACTGGAAACAAATACATAAGCTTACTCATGAAGATACGGTCAATTTTTAAAGCTTAGCCAATCAGATCAACAGTTTAACAATATCGCAGTTAGCACCTTTTTGCATTCCATTGCCGTTGACCTCCCTAGTTCTTACTCGGACCGTTACTTAAATACTTCCTGCACTCAAATTCAGTACCACGACACTTTGCGGCCTGGTTATTACCTATTGACTATCGACTGTGTCGAAAAATAAACCTTTTTTAACATAGGTCTATATCACATATATTAAAATTTGGCCATTTATGATTTTGATGCTAAAAAATTATGGTAAGCAGCGTGAGGTAACTTAGCACGCCTCAAGCACATCGTCTGATACAAACCTGATTTAACTGCCTGTAACCTTTCTAATTTTCTTTTAATCGAAAGACATTTTTAAAAAGAACATCCCCGAAGAAAATGCAAGTTTTTTTTCATTCATTTGGTCAACTCTTGTCGCAGGCCATCAAAGACAACAGGCTCGCTCTGATATAGATTAAGGAACTAGCGACGAATTACAAATCATGCCGTCGGCAAAGGAAAGTTCTAAAAAACATGGCCAAAATCTCGCTGCAAAACATCTTGCCTGCTTTTTTACGCTCCGCTGTTGTGGCTGCACAAGTTTCTTAATCTGCGTTACGTTGATAATTGGCTCAGCATTTGGTTTGCTTCATGCTCAAAAAAAAATTGTCGCTTCAGAAACATTAAAAAGCGTCGAATCATCTAATGAAAAACGCGTTATTTTGTTTACAGTGTTTCTAACACAGTCAAGCGAGCTCTGCTAATCTGGTTCTCAGTCCTCGTCTTTGGTAACACGGTCACTCCTCTAAGCGCACTGGGCACTATAATTGTCACGGTTGGAGTGTTCCTTTACCAGAGAGCAAGCCACTACGAAAAGATTCGGAAGGACAAGGAGAAGGAAGTGATGGAGGCGAACATTCGCAACGTGTGATACTATAGGTCAACTCTCGTCCTAAGATCTTGTTTTTGGAGTTACGAGAAAGCAAATACTAAAAGGGGGAAATGGGGCGAGAGAAAACAAAGCAGCAAAGTTTACCAAAAGAAAATTGCATCTATTTATAGAAATATACTAACAAATTTTCGCCTCGCCGATGCGTTCGACATTTTGGTCGAACAATATTTCAAGCATGTGTAATCGAGCTTCAGTAAATTGCTAATTGATGTAAGTATTTACCAAAGCAACCGATATCCATTTTCTTGCACTCTGATTTTCTTTCGATAAGCCGCGATACCCATGACTATTGGTTGATTTTGCGGCGGTAGTCAAAATGGCGTCGCTTTTCCCGTCAGTTAAAGACGAGGAAATGTGTTTAAACGGCGGACCAAAGAAACAGTTAGAGGGCAACAAGATTTCTCTTTTTGATTTTAACGGTTAGAACAAAACATTTTCTTTCAAAATTTGCTAAAACTCCAACACAATGCTCAAGATCAAAAGAAACTGAATGAAGACAAAACTCAAATGAACACGAAGCGCGCGTTCTAAAAAAAATTACGTTGTGTTGTTTCTTTGAAAACGAAGTGCGTTTTATCTCCTTTTTTTGGTAAATACTAACACAACTCTTCCACATGGTCGTTGATATATAGATAGATATATTTCTCGACGCCCACCATTAGTCACCTATTGTTAATTATCTTAGCAGATCTGTTTTTCCCGCCCTGCATTTTCTTTCTCGAAAACTCCGAAACGAAATCTTGGACTCAATATCGACCAAGGACTTGCTCGATTTAGCCTAGTGGTAGATAGATTTGCAATCGGGTTAGTTTCTACGATTTTTTGGAGGCATGAAACGCAAGAAACATTTTGGCACAGCTTTCAATGCGAAATTTGAAATTCTAAGTGTAAAACATAAAAGATGTTGAAGTGAACTTGGAACTATTTTTGAGAAGCTTCGATCGTTAAACTACAGAGACAAGCAAACGGGGAATGGATAATTTGTGTGTATACGGTCCATTTATGGTCACATTCATTGCTTGCAAAGCAAGAAAAAAAGTTAACAAAATATAATGCATTATTGTACTTGCTGAAAATTAAGCTATTGATACGACTCTTAAAATTTATATTTTTAAAGATTGGCTAATAAATTATAAAGGACTGTTGTCATGGAAGTGATATTACCGTGATCGCTCTATAAGGAATCCCGAATGTTTGCAAGCATTTTAGAGGAGGGGGGGGGGATGGGGGATAATTAGAGAGACGAGGGGGGGGCTGTAAAGTAGTTTTGTTCACAGAGAATGCGACCGTATTTTTCTACACTTGTATAAGCTTGCAACCCTGGCAATGAGACACAGCCAGTAAACGAGAGTGGGACCTCTATGCATATGGAGCTGAAGGACCTTATACATGATGACGTCACAGTAGCGTCTTCCTGCACCTAAACGAGGTTTGGGGGTGATATACTTAGTTGCTATATGTACAGCGTAACGAACATTCCAGTGAACAAAAATGGTAGAACATAAGACAACGAATTATAGAACAGTAAATAGAAATAAAAATAGATCCAAAACTCCTGCGATCTCATATAGCATTTCACCATCAAGCCTCACTTTGATGCACTTGTGACGTCATCGTCCATAAGGAGGGCGGGGGAATTTGGTAAGCTTATCCATGCCTCGAGACTCAAATCTTCAGCTATGCCGGTGTACCCCGTTTTTTTTTTTTCTTAGTAAGTTCGATTTGAAATTTTCAACTCAATTTTTGCTGTTGCTACTCTTGGAAAGGACGAGTTGGGTGTTGATTTTTAAACCAATATTTCAAACGGAATCCTTATCCCCGAGATAAAAATTATGGTGTACTTCCCTGCGGCAGAAAAACCTGTTCAACTTGACTTAAACCCAAGAAAAAGATACTCGAATATAGTAGCACTCAAGAACTCGTAAAAACTCGGTATTTATTAATTTTATAAATAATGCTGACGTCCGTTACAAACATAGTATAGTAATATAATATATACATTATAGCAATAAAACAAATTCTTTTACAGCATTAAAAAAACTACGCGCTAACGGCTAAGCTTCGAGTCTCGTTGGCAAACGTAACTTGCAGGCTATGTACAATGACAGGGTGAGCCTTTTTGTTTCTGCCGCTGTAGTAATCTGACTGCTTCTTCGTTTTGGCGAATTCTCTCAGACGAAACAGCTGAAACATCCGAATGTCTTTCACAAAGTTGTTTTGCAAGTGTATGGAATAATTGTTTTACGTTTTGTCCTGTTCGTGCACTAGTTTCAATGTGCAAAGCTCCAGAGTTTGTTGCGGCGGACATCCCTGTCTCTTCAGAAACCTATAACGGGATACATTTTCATTATAGATAATTTTTAAACAAAAGAAATGGATTTGGCAAAAACTTTTACCTAAACTATCTGGATTCGGCATTGCGACTTCCTCATCAGAAAGTTTTAATGAGACCGCACTGAAACTTTCTGATGACGGATCCGCAATATCGTCTCCAGAGACTTTTAAAAAGTTTTCGCCAAACTCATCACACGAGTACATTTTAATTACATATACTCGTAAAGTTAAAGGATATTTATTGTTTGACCTGGTTTCTGCACGTAGAATCGCGTTTCCCACGCGTCAACAACACATTGAGCCAAAGCACTACAACCAACTCCCGGTAATTGGAACCAAATTCGAATTCCCCACGAAAACATTTACAGTGAATTTACCCTCGTTATCTCGGAACTCTCGATAATTTGAACCTTTTTGAATTTTTTTTGAAGGTTTCATTTTTTTTTAAAAAAAACTTTAATCTTTATTAAGTTTTAAATAGCAAAGCTAATCCAGAAATTGCCCAGATGTTGACGTAATTGGTGGTTTTTAATGAAGAGGGAAACCGGAGAAAACCTAGAACGTCGGAGAGGTCGACCACAAACCCGGCTCACATACTTCCCTGGCCGAGAATCGAACCCGGGTCGCATTGGTGAGAGGCGAGTTCTCCAAACTACGCCACCCCTACACGAGTTCTATCATGAAAACGAGGCGCCATGGGGTTCCCAACAATAGGCTTACATTCAAGTTCAAAGTTCCACTCAAAGGAGAAAGGGTATAGATCGAGTACTTTTGCTATTATGTTGAGTCACTAGGCTCCAGAAAAGATTAACAACCTGTTGATTGTAATACCTATATACACAAGTACCTATTGTAAGTACCTGTTGGTTGTAATACAAATAAACAAGTACCCATTGCAAGTACCTGTTGATTGTATTATCTATAAACAAGTACCTGTTGTAAGTACCTGTTGATTGTATTACCTATAAACAAGTACCTATTGTAAGTACCTGTTGATTGTATTATCTATAAACAAGTACCTATTGTAAGTACCTGATGTATTACCTAACAACAAATACCTGTTGTAAGTACCTGTTGATTGTATTATCTATAAACAAGTACCTGTTGTAAGTACCTGTTGATTGTAATACCTATAAACAAATACCTATTGTAAGTACCTGTTGATTGTATTACCTATAAAAAAGTACCTATTGCAAGTACCTGATGTATTACTTATAAACAAGTACCTGATGTAAGTACCTGTTGTGTTACCAAGTAATGCAAACTGTGATTGGACTATTTAGATGTGACTCGTTCCTAGCTCTCTGTCCACAACAAAAGCACCAAAACGAAAGACTCACTCTGTGGATTCCTTATTTCAGTCCTTGAACTCTTACCATCGTAGCATTCACTTTACCGTTGAAGAAAGCCCCGACTATTTTTTAGACACTGCTTTTAAACAATCGGGCCCAAGTTTCATTAAATCTGTTTACAAGAAACCAGACAAACTACCCGTCCACTGGAAGTCTAAGACCCCGAGAAGCTGGAAGAGAATTCGATTCTAAGTGCCTTACATCGCGCAAAACGTATTTCTTCTAATTTCTCTTACGAAACAGAATCAATCAAGAAATCTTTTCTCAACGCTGGCTATCCTCATAACTTTGTCTTGAACACTATCCGCAATTTTGAACGTCCTAATGAATCGGAAGATGAAACCTAATTCCCAACTCACTGGTTTGACGATCGCCGGAAATCAACATCAGTCTCCCCCTACTGCCAAGCAAATAAATAACTTAGCCGTAATTTTCTTCGATCTCTTCATTCCTTCACCAACGGCACTCTGAAACTCAAAATTCTTGGAAAACAAAGAAAATCAAGTCACTATTCAATAACAAAGGTAAAAATAAACACCCGTCCCACGTCGTTTACCACGGCACGTGCAACTGCGGAGACAATTACATTGGAGAAACCTCACGAAACCTCGAGGAGCGAGTAAAAGAACACCAAGATATTTGCAAGCTTTCTGAACCTGCCCGTCATCTCGCCAGTCATTCTAACCATTCGTTCTCCTGGGAAGTTGTGACTTTTGCTTATTCCTGGACTATCCGCCGCATTTTAGAAGCCTTGATCATCGCCAAAATTTGCCCTAATTTGAATACACAAGTCCAAGCATTCTCATTGTCTCTATTCCCCTCGGGGATAACTTAATAACTGCCAATTGCATATAAACTATGTGTTCGCTTTAGCGCAGTTCAATTACCTGAAGATGACTTTATAAAGTCGAAAACGTTTGTTTTTAAAACTACCTTTTAATTTTACCATTTTTGGTATTTTAAAAGCACCTTGTATCTAGCTACTTCTAGTTGCTGTTAGAAAATATTCTTACCTGTCTTTTGTGTTCCTTTTTATCGATTTTGTTCCCAATGATTATCAAGATGATGTCACTACCCCGGTCCTTGCGAACCATTTGAATCCAAGTTTGGAGGTTCTGGAAAGAGTCGGCATTAGTGACGTCATAAACAATTAACGCAACTTCGGCATCTCGTATGTAACTTGGAATGAGACATCGAAATCTTTCCTGGCCAGCGGTATCCCACACCTGAAGACGCAGCTGTAGATCGTCTGAAGTAGAGAGCCAAAAAAACGATATCAACAATGAAACTAAGACCCAAATACAAAACTTTAAAAATCTTATTGAATGAATTGAAATTGGATTGAGTTATATACGTGATGATAAATAGCCAAAGAGCTGAGTTGGGTACAAATCATCTAAAACCCAACAAGCGCAAATGGAATAATTGTTCACTAAATTTCCAAACCTATCAATTTCTGAAAATGACAGCTAAAAATTTATTCAGAACCTAATTTCAGCAGTTTGCATCACTATAGTCAGTTTCCTATATAAAAAAGTAGCCAATTCGGTATACAGTCAAACCTCTCTAAAACGAACACCTTTGGAACCGAAATCCGCCGTTTCGAAAAGTCACGTGGTAAACTCGCAAAAATTGATTGATTTACTGCACAGGCCATTCGTTGCGACGAGCAACGAAAGTCAGTCGTAGGAGGGGCACACAAGGCAGACCAGCAGAAAATCTCTTGGAACCGTTGCGTGTTTTATGATCGTTTGTATCTGACATACTATGTATCGGCGATTTAATACGCCAGTCGCTGCGATCAGGGAAATTCGCTATCTAGGTACCCGCTAAACGAATTTCGCCAATCGCTGCAACCTGTGTATGAAATTAAACGTCGTACCCGGATCTCTACGGGTTTGCAGTAAAATGAAAAGCGACCACACACTCAACGCAAAGTTATTGTCTTGGTTGATTTGGATGTACATGTAATCACAGGACTCTATTTCAACTAGCTTTGCTAATTAGACTTCCTGTATAAATATTTGTTAAATAAATAGATAAATAAATAAATAAATCTGAACATGTATATATAATCTTAACCTCGCTTCTACATACATATTAAAGTTTAGGTCATTTTATGAACTACTACACCGCTCATTTTTAAAAATTGCTACTAAGGCCATTTTGTGATTGGTACCTTTATAGCTGTGAGGGCTTTTCAACCTTTTTTTCAACTGTAAATGGATAAAAGTGCTTATCTGACCATTTTAAGTCCGTGAAATAAACTTTCAAATTGATGAATTCAGTGCGAGCAAAATTCAAATTATACAACGGCAATTTATGACGCCACATGGTTTGAAAGGAATTCAAACTGCTTTACACTATAGCGTTTTATACAGGGTAGTGACGTTTTTGTTCACTGACATGTTGCCAGTTCATCCAAAATTCTACGCCACGATCATATATGAGTTGGACCGGGAAAGTGAGATTGATCTCCAGGCTTTCAAATCATGTGACATCATACAAATCTAATGAGCTCGAAAAATTTTCGTAGCTTTGGCGCTAAAAGAGACATTTTGTCTTTGAAAGTAAAACTTATTTTTCAACAGGTTACAAGTGTCCCAGCGGAAATTTTACGGGTCAAACTTCAGTTTTAGTTATTTTAAACTAGTGTGAAGATTTCACCTCAGCAGCACGGTACTTTAATCATACAAACCTACATCTAAGATAGAATTTAGAACTCCATATTAAAAGTGAATATATAAAAATAATCAGGGTCGATAAATATGAACTTTGTCAAGGTTGATAATGTTATTTTAAATTGAAGTTGGCGTCTCGTGCAAAGTGTGTTCTAAAGCTCTTTGTTGGTTTAAGCACTTCGGTCTCCTACGCCAAAATTTTAACTCTCCAAAACAAAACGGTGATTAATTCAAATCTACCGAATTTAAGTTAATTTTATACTATTTGCTTATTACTCGCCAACCTTAAGCAGCTACAGAAAAATATATCACCAAGTACTTAAATTAGAATTCGAATTCCGCATTTTATCTACAGGTTGTTTTGAAACGTGTCTTTTGTATGTATGTGATCGATTTGCTTCGCTGGCAGTTATTCAAAAATTTCCAATAGAATATTTAAAGTGCTCCCAATCTTTCTTTCAATTTCTTAGCTTTTGGTATAATTCTCTAAATAATAAGGCCGGAAGATTTGTGACAAAACGGTCTTGAGTAAAGTTACTGAGGTTTGTTCTTATAAAAAAAAGGTATGTATAGATGACGCTTTTTCTTAATTAGTTTGTATTTTGAAATTATAACTAGCAAAGAATATTATGATAACAAGTCTTTGCTGGGTGGCAATGACGTTAACGGAAAAGTCTTTCTTGGTGTCGTTTTGTTGCGCGTGCGATGAAAGACTCGCCCTTACAAAAGTAAATGAAGAGAAGCCGGAGTTAAAAGTTTACTCACCAAGAAATAACGTCCTTGTTAAGAAATCAATTCCTATTGTCGGTTCATACTTTTCTTCGTAAATGTCGTAAACAAACCTAGAAGCTAGGGAGGATTTCCCGACCCCTTGGTCTCCCAGAAAGACAATCTTATGCTTGGGGAGAACTTCAAGGCCTTGCTCTCTTGCTTCCATTTAATAACAAGTTTTGAGCCGGAATAATTTTCTTTAAAAAGCCATTTTGATTTTAAAGGGAAATAGGAATTGGTAATTTGTGATTAGTGATGTAATAATTCACGTGAATTCAGTGCTGCACGCGTTGCTATGAGCTGTATGCGCGTGGCCAGGAATGAAAGAAATTAAACGAGTGCTCATTTATATATGTCAATTTTATCGATAAACGGCAGCCATAAAATTTAATCCTTTTAGCGTCATTTTTATCAACATCTACCTTCTCCTTACATAACTCACACAAAATAAGATAGCTAGTAGTGAGAAAATGTAAAATCACCGATTAAAAAAAACCATTGCAGATGAGAAGCAACTTTCTCCTAATCTAGTTTTGTGAATAATTTGGGTTAAGTTGGGAGAATTTAGCAACACATCATCAGTCATATTTCAGACTTTTAAAAAAAAATTTATCTATGGCACGGTTTTCCGGTTGTTTTGCACTTCTATGTTTAAGTTAAGATTTAAGTATATGCGTGGTTTAAATTGGTTTGCCACAATCTCGTGTACTATATATAATTAAAGATTCAAAGAGCCGTCTCAGAAAATTATTGAAATTAGGAAAAAAATGTTTGATCATTTTTTGGCAATTAAATCAAGATCTATCTCCTGCTATGGGTTTAAACGCATCTATATTGACTACGTAGTTATTGCGTTGGCAATTTGTTTGTAATGTGAGGAGTTGATGTAGAACAAGTGGGCAGGCATGTTATAATACAAACTGCTTCAGTCTTGAACGAAGAAAACGAGAAATAGTTCAACTAAATAACTGTGAGATGTATACCCCATCCCTTGCCAACCCCCATCCAAACAGCCTTCACAGGCGGTGCATGCGTTCATTGTCGTAACATTTTGAAATACAAAGCAGTCCGCTTTTGCAGAAGGAAAACAACAAGGAATCCTTTACTGCAGCAAGTAAACTGAGATGATCGCCTCTAGAAGACGTGTCGCACCATAAAGGGGGTGTCAGTGTATTCCACGAGCTAAAATGGTCACGACACATCTAAGGTAGAACACAAACATCAATAAAAGGATATTTGCAGCGAAATAACAAACCCTGACAACCGAAAACCCTTCACTGTGCATTTTTACACCTCCTTTGCTCAATTTTGTGGTCGCTTGAAATCTAATCAACCCAAGTTCTTAGTCGAAAACCATTCGCTGTCAAATACTTAGAAAAGAAAGCCGAATTACCGATAACAAGCTTACGAAGCTTGTCTTTGCACTTTTGTTCCTACGCATGTAGAAAACCATTTACACTCACGGCACTAAGCCACTAGGAAATATCTTTGAAAAATGATTATTCAGTTCTTATAGTTTTAAAGAAAACGCAAATGCGCACCCTACAGGCACTTTTAAATTATTTAGATAAACGTTTACAGAAAAAAACAGATGTCGGATAAAGTTGATTTTTATGAACATAGAGCCACAAATGTGTTTGACTTATCAACAAAACAGCTTACTACCTAGTATAGGCAGCGAGATGTAGTTGTATACTCGACTCTAGATAGATTCTACATTTTAGCTCTAATTATTGAAAAAAATTTTTAAATTCACGAAAACATATTGCCATAATGCGTGGTTTCGATTTGGGATAACATGCATGCATCTTGGGAGAAGTCAAAATAGTTACTACAATTGCATAAGAGAGACGTGCATTTATTACGGACGAAAACGATATCGATAACCCATCAGTTCAGTCTTTCAAACATTAATTTCTTTGTGACTTATTGATTTTTCTTCCAATCACAACATCAACTTGTATAATGAAGAGAAACGAACAATTAAAAACAGCGTATCTGTGTTTAGTAAATGAGAAAATGGGAAAACCCATGTCTCATAGACAGGTGTTTTGTTATTAATGCAAAATGAAAAAATGTATATGGCATTCATTAGTATCCGGGCTTTTGCATTGAACAGAACGCACTAGTTTTTCATTTCTCAAATAGTTCAAAATCTTAAAATCTTTTGCTCAGGCTAGGAGGAAATCTTTGTAAGATATGATTTTTTTCCTTCTAGTCCTTCTGTGCTCGCCGCAAGTTTATTCCAAAGTTCCTCTGTACATTATTGGTTTTTTCGATTTTGATTCGGAGAAATACAACTGGAGTTTAGATGAAGTTTTACCAGCGGTTCAAGTGGCCCTTAAACACGTAAACGGCGACAACAACCTACTTCCCGACTATGAACTTCGCCTCCAACTGCATTCTACAAAGGTTGGTATATTTACGATTATGAATAAACTTGGCTACACGCGCAAAGGCGTAGGGAAAGTTTTTTCATATTTGTTTGTCACTGGAAAACGTAATCCCTGCCGTTTTGAAAGATTATAGCAAAACTTATAAGTTTACCAACGTATTTGAAGGACTGGCAAAGGTTTTCTTATCGCCTGCAGCAAACTTCTTTAATCGCTCTCTAGTTTTTAAATCTGGTTTGCCCATTGACTGCTTTCACCTTAACTTTATTTTCAGTTTTTGTTGATGTTCATATATAAACGTATGAAAATAATTGAAATATTGGTTATAATTTTGTATACACCGTTTGAAGGAACAGCCTAAACTTAAAGTTGAAAACGTATTACAAAAATTTGTGAAAACACCAAACTATGTTATTAAAATTGAGGAAATTGTTTGTCGCAACACATGTTTTGGTTGCACGATTATTTGGTTTTTAGAAGCATCTATGGAACTTCAAATTGTTACGATCCGTTTTTTTTTCAAACACATATTGTTTAAATTACAAAACCTCAAAAGTGTTCTCTGGTTGAAGATTGTAAACGTTTAAAAACACAACGTTTTGGTTGTCAGGCTACAATTCTTGATGCTCAGTGATTTGTCTCACAACGAAATCTTGTATTCAGTTCTTATATTTAGAAAAATCTTCAACCAGAGAACATTTTAAGATTTTACAGCTTTTAGTTTTATGCCTGGTTGTGACTCTTCAATTTTTAAATATTGTTTAAAGATTGTTCCAAATCCTGCTTTCGTTTCCATACAAAAATCTAATTGCTATTCGAAAAAAACCTAGACCATTAAAGTAGTTCAAGAGAGCTGATTTATATTCATAATAGAATCAAATATACTGAAAAATTTTAGATTGAGGGAAAATCAAGAAGTTTTCTTTAATGTTTTCTTTGTAGTTGACAAATAATGTTATCCGATCATATTTGTTTTTTCTTGATAAAGAGTTCTAAACTTGCCGATCAAGCTTGAAATTTTCTTTACAGTAATGTTTTTTTTTTGCCCTTTTCCCATTAGCAAACATGACTACTTTCTCACGCCATAAAGCAGAAAATAACAGCTAAATAGGTGACAAAAAAGTTTTGTATGTTGGCGATGCCCCAAGGTAGATTCATTCAATGAAAATCAACGTTAAGTTATCCGCACGGATTCAATTGTAGGATGGAAAATGCCAAGCCATAAGAAATTTTTTTTCCAAGCTAGGTTCTTGGAAACTTTAAGAACTGAACAAAGGTAGAAGTTTTGCTTTCAGTTGCTATCAGGCTGATAACAATTAGTGTCGATAAGATTCATCTGCTATATATGTCCGTTCAGTGTGTCAACAGTTCATCGATAATGGCGCTTACAGTTCTGTTGAACTCGTATTTTCCCATGCTTTTGTTTGGCAATTGTATTTATCAGTCGTACACTGCTTCTTTCTTGATTATCTGAAAGCCGCGACTCTAAACCAAGAGAAAAAAAAAGAAAATGGATTGTAAATATTTGCTCAATAGTTTAACTTCAGCCTAATATTTTACGCGCAAACACAACAGCATAATACGCTTTTGATTATTTGTGCATTAAGTGTTTTAAGTCGAGCACTTGTCGCTGAGCCCACTAACTGATTAAATAAAACCTGAAAGTTTTAACGATGTTTGTCAGTTGTTGAAGCACTTTTTCAAACCGATTACCTGCGTTCGAAGCAATAGTCGGAAAAAATCAAAAGAATACCATGCAAAAATTTTTGATTTGCTCAAATTTTAGACAACAGATAGCAATATAAGATTTCTGACAATCGTGTACACACAAACAAAATCATAACAACTAATTGCTAAGTGTTTTTTTTCACCTTGAGGCATATGCCCGTAATGACGTGTTATTTTAACGGAAGAAAATCGACTCCGTCTGAATAAGAGCTGGGGACTTGTCAAATAAATGGCTCGCCGCTTTTGTTTGTACACAGGAAGTTGGAGGAATCATCTATACGAACGTGGGCTTGGTTTGAATAGAATGCACACCCTTTTTTTATAAGAACAACTTTTTAGAAAAGCGAGGCTCAGATTTGTCAAAATTTAAGAACAATTTAAGAACAAGCTGATGCTCGGGCTCGATAGCTATTTTGAAACTTTCGGCGAGCTTCGACATTTAACTTATAGCAATACAGAAATGATTTGCAGTTTCTCTCTTTTAATCAGTCATTGCTTCAAATTATTCGCAGTACACGTATATATACTTGCCCCGAAGTTAGTCTCCCATACATGTGTTGCAATACATTAGGCTTAGCTTTTATTCTAAATAAACCACACTTAGAAATAAGAACAAATTAAGAACAATTTGAGGCTTAAATTGCAAAAAAAGTTAAGAAGAATGAGCCTCAGAAAATTTCTTGGTTCATATAAAAAAAGAGTGTAAAACACGAATGGAGAAAAATTTCCTGGCTCCTCGTAAATTTTCGCTTTTTAAAACAGTCTTAAATTAAAAAGCATTCATATTTCAGTTATGTTATCTCATTTGGTCTCGCCTTTATAAGCTAAGACTGACAGAATTAGCGACATATGTAAAACAGCCGTGGTAAGCGTATAAAACTTCACATCTCTTCAAAACTCCCTTTTGAAAGGGTTCCGAAGAAACATTAAAAATTTTACTTGTTCTTATCTTCATAAATCTGTCTTTACTACTTTTTGGCTCTATTCAGTCAATCGACAATCTGACGACAGACAAACTGTGTAATGGGTCTCTCTAACAATCTCGTTTACGATTTCTTTGTATGTCTCTAGGGCCAACTTGTCCCGCCATCCAAATCATGATGAGACTATTACAGTTTCACTTTAAATTCATCCAGTCGCCTCATGTACGAACAGAACACAAAAATCCCGATTTTGAATCCTCATTCGGTTCAGTTCAAGTCTTAAATGAACACACATAAAGAAGGAAGACATTTGCCTGTTTGTAAAATTATTTTCAAAAGTGCTCTCTATATAGACAACGGTTGAAGAAGAAATGATTGATTCACAAGTTGAAAGCTCAGAAAAAATTCTGAGTCACTGGCGGGAATCGAACCCGCAACCCTCTGATTACCGATTAGATGCTCTACCAACTGAGCTACAGAGATTCACATGGGGAGCCGAGTTACTGGTTGAGTTCTTGTCTACTCCTGCTTGACATACGTCTCGCAAACTGCTCGCTCAAGCGGGAATAGACAAGAACTTAACCAACAACTAACTTCACCTATATATCCAAGATTCACTCTATCATTAATTTGATATATAGAAAAGAGTTGAGGACTTTCCAACAGTTTATATACCTTCTAATACTCCTGCAAAAAGTTTCATTTTTGTAAAATAAAAGTCTCATGACTCTCCTACGAGCCATTTTTCTTCTGTGCTAAAACAGCCGATTTGGGGATCAATAAGATAAACGGAAGCTCGCATTGAAAATGTTTCAGTACGTACAAAAATGTTTTTCAATTTTTCTCTCTTAACGATAGTGCCAGAGCGGAGAAGCAACCTATGCGCTCATGAAAAGCCTATTGCACCTTCCGAGGAAAATTGCTGTCATCGGACCAGCTTGTTCAACCTCTACAATCCCTATCGCCGAGACCGTCCATCGCTGGAATATGATGCAGGTAAATGAAATTTTTCGCAAGTGCACCAATTAAGGCAAAGAGGAGCAGAAATGCTTTGGGGGCGGAAAATGAAGCGAGTTTCCCGGCTCTATTGTATTCTGCCTCTCCGTCTACATGTAGGCGGGCTGTCCCAGCTGTCCATTCGTCGTACTGCGCGCGCCATAAGTGGCGAAAAAAACCACATGTACACCTTCTTGTTGTGTTGTCAAAATCTCAAATCTCGTTGTAAACAAGACGACGACGGTGAGTTTTGGCAACAAAAAGATACGTTACGATTTCTTTGCAATTTCTGGCGCTCTCGGGAAGACAAATAGGGAAAAACTCATAGTCGTACTCGTCTTGTTGTCGAGTCTATAGGTCTCTAGTCTCAGCATGCGCAAGGTAAGATTAACAACTTAGCAACCAGTTGGTGTCACGAAACATAGTCCATGCGTCCATGCTATGCTTGTCTCGGTCGGCGCGATGACATTTTGCATGTAAAATGTAAACGCAAGCTTATCACTTTTATAGTCCCAGCAAGCGGAGCTTTAATTTAGTGCCTGCCGGGACAACTCGCTTCATGTAAAGAGACTTTGCAAAATCTGTCTATTAAAACGAGTTTGTAAGCATTTATGCGTATGTTTGTGAACGTTTCTGTTTACGTCTGTTCATTATTAAACCTAATTTATGTTAGTTTCTGCGTATTCTTTTCTTCAAATCAAAATCATTGTTTGCATAACATTGGTAAATGAAGTCTTTTCAAGGTCACGGTTCAGTGCCCGACCGCGGTTCGCGACATTTTTTTTGCAAAACTGTTTTCATTACTCTATCAACATCGCTCTAACGACTGCAACTACAGCGACTAAAACCACGGACTTAAAACAGGCTGATTTAGATGAGTTAGTGAACAAATTCATTCAACTAAACAAAACTATTAAAAATACTTTGGTGCATTGATTCTACTGGGATTAGAAACTTTCAGACACTAAAATTCCTCTTTATTACGCGGATTAAAAAGTAGCACAAATTCAATAAATTACAAAATTTAGCAAATATGTGACAAAAGCTAATGTTTTTATGCAATAAATTAGGTCCATTCTAAAGATTGGTTTCCATTTTCTGATTACTCAAAACAAATTTCAATTATAACACATCGAAAATGAAAATGGCTATTTTACGGAAGAATTATATGTCTGAGTGCAAGGCTCAAATGTAAGAACATACATTGTTTGAACTTTTTATTGTGCACGGCGAGATTTTAATTTTAATTTGGAACTTGTTCTTTCAAGCTATCAAACACATTTCATCCGTTCTTTAAAGAAACCAAATGGATGTTGACTGTAACTGAAATGAGTCTGTTTTTCCCCTTGTTCGGAGCAGGAGTCGGAGAAAGCTCGCAGAGTCATGAATTTTTAGGAACTAAAATTATATTCAAAATGACAGCAAAGCTTGTGAATCCCGTTTCCTTGCTCTTTCCGAAGATTTTTATTTCAAAAACTTTTAACTCGAAAATTTTTTATCAAAAAAATTCTATCTAGAAGATTTTCTGTCTCGAAAATTTCCATCTCTACGATTTAAATCTCGAAGAATTTTCTATCTCAAGGATTTCTATTTGAACGATTTTTATCTCCAATATTTTCTTTCTCAAAATTTCTATCTCGAGGATTTTCTACCTTGAAAATTTCTATTTCAAAGATTTCTTTTTCCAAGATTTTCTATCTCAAAAATTTCTGTTTCGAGGATTTCAATCTGAAAGATTTTCTATCCCGAAAATTTCTTTTTCGAGGATTTTCTTTATCGAAGATTTCTATTTCAAAAATGTCTAACTCCAAGACTTTCTGTCTCAAAAGTTTCCATCTCTAAGATTTCAACCTCGAAGAGTTTCTATCTCAAGGATTCCTATATTAAAGACTTTCATCTCCAATATTTAAATTTTTTCTATCGACAATTTTTCTACCTTGAAGATTTCTATTTAAAGATTTCCTTTTTCAAGATTTTCCATCTGGAAAATTTTTATTTTTAGAATTTCAATTTCAAATTCTTCCTTCTCGAAGATTTTTATCTCCAAGATTTATTTTACTAAGGATTTTTCATCTCGTATACTTTTTATGTCTCATGTCGGATGTGTGAGAGTGACTGAATACTGGTTTTACAGTTGAGAACTCGTTTGAACTTGACCCGTACCAAAATCGCTCAACATCCTTTAGTGTGGTGGGTCTACCACGAAACGTGTTTTCTTTTATAACCATATTTGGCGAACCAAGAAAAAATAATTAGTAATGTTAGAAAGCCACATATCTTCACAACTTATTAACGAAGAAAAACTGCTTTAAATATTTCCTCTTTGCCCTTCCACGACTTCGAGTAACAACTGCAGAAAAAATTCTCTGGAGTCCCCAGTCAATCATAAGACGTTTATCCACACTTTTTTGTTCTTGCGCAAAGATTGGATTTCTCACGGAGAAGAAAAGAACAAAAGGCATTTAAAAACTGGTTTTCCACAGTTAACCCAATATTAAAATATGAACGTTTGTGATCCAAAATTTCGCGTTCGAGCACTGCATTTTGGTAAAAACTAATGTACTCATTCAGTATTTGCTTTCATCAGTTTTAAATCAACATATAGCTAATAAAGCTTTTTTTATTCTTTTTGGCTTTTAGTGAATATATTTTTAAGCATCTATTTGTAATACTTTTTCTGAACAAAAGCAATAACGTTTTGTAGGTTGGCTATTTCGCGCCCTCGCCTCTACTGTCGGATAAGAGAAGGTTCCCAAACTACTTCCGCCTGAACCCGTCGGGTGCTCAACTTGTTAAGAGTGTTGCCGCGCTCCTTGGTCACTTTGAATGGTCAAGAGTAACTATTATTGTTGAAAAGAACGCCGAGTTCACAGACATGTTTAGTTTCATGAAAGAGGAACTGGCGAACAATAATCTGACTGTCACTACCCTACAGAGTACTCCTGGTAGGGCCAAGGCTATCGCAGAGGAGATGAAAGTGAGCATTTTAATTTTGTCTCTCCTATCTCTCTAATTTAGGGGCGGACGATAAGAAAAGTGATAGGGAGGCGAAGAATTTTCAGTTTGCATCATTCTTTTTTCACTTAAAGCTTGTGCAGATCTAGAATTATTTTTGGTAGTGAAACCCTCTGCTCGATTGTTTTTGCAAATATCATTTTTTATATCATTTAGAAATAAAAACGAGTTTAAATTTTATTTGGTGAGATTTTAAAAAATCTCTAATGATACACTGTACAGGAGAACCGTGTTATTGAATACCAATCAAATTGGACTTAAAACCACAACATCAGTGTGTGTTTTATGTATCGATAATCTTAGCCGGCTTTCGATCAAGATAAGAAAAAAGAAATTCGGCCAAGTCCTGCGCGCAGACGTTAATTGGTTAGCAAAGTGATTTCAAACTATGCCTTATTTAAAGTGTAGGGGATTATTCATCGTGAAAGGTAAATAAAAATAAGATACCTATTCGATTGTCTTACGATTTCAACCAGGTCTAAATCCCAGGGGGAGGGAGGGTACTTCGTAGTCAAAAGGGTAGGGACAACGATCGGAAAAGTCCCCAAAATACCCTAAGAATACCAAGGGATAAAAATTTTCCACCCTAAAAAGTATCTTTAGGTTTTAAGATTTCCCTAAAAATACCAATTGAAAGTTAAAATTTTTCCCTGGATAGCTAGCGGGTCGGCGCTAAGTCCCCTCGTGTTGCGCTGAACGTGATGTGCAGTAAATAAAGCCGCGCGGACATTCGCCAAAGGGCTTTTGTCTTAACTTCTTATCAGTACGCACGTTTGCTAAAACATAAGACTGCAAGCAGTCCAATAGCTCGGGGTCTTTCAACCGTAAAAAATACCAGGCTCTTGGCTTAACACAGGATTTCTTTTAACAAACTGGACTCGCAATTTTAATCCCAACATAGGGAGTACCCCCCCCCCCCTCCCCCCCTCCCGGGAGCTAAATGATCGAAAGCGACATTTTGATTGCTGCTGGTCATAAGAAGACTTTCAGCAGCAACAGTAGCCGAGACGTGATGTTAATCAATAAATGTCATGCCGTTTTATTAATGCTCAATTTGTTTTGTTTGCAAGTCCCAGTTTGTTTGTTTGTACATTGCTTTGCTGGTGACTCACGAGACAGTCTAATCTGGTCGTGACATTCTGTTTTGCCGACATTCAGTTATTTATCCTAAGTCTGAACTACAGTTGAGCCTGAATGATCAACAAAAAGCATATAAGTAAATTCGTTAATTGGGTACTTGCACCAACACATGACGGACAACAGACTGAAACATTTTCCCTTATCAACAGAAAAAGGACGCTAGAATCATCATTGGCCTGTTGTTTGATAAAAGAACCAGACAGATTATTTGTGAGGTGAGCAACTCAAAAGTTTGACTTTTCTAACAGTGATGTAGGGTTAAAAATTACCAAGTACCAAAAACCTTAATCTTGTCATAAGATTGTCTTTCTAGATTTTGTAACACAACCTCTGTGACCTCTCTTTAGTGTCTGCGAAACGGCTTTATAGCAAGGAGTCATGTATGGATCCTGTTTACATCGCGCTTCAGTAAGAATTGGCTGGAAGTGAACGACACAGCCTGCAGTTCACGGCAGCTGTGGTCAGCGGCTGGCCATTTTCTCGATTTTCGAGAATTTGATTACTTGGAAGGGCTGCCGAATTCAACGACTAAAGTTATAACTGGAGAGGTGAGCATTTCGATTGTAATTTTGTATGCTGAGGAGAACCTGTTACAAATGAAATGAATGAAAGTGTAATATAAAAAAACCTATTGAGTCTCGCGTACTGATTGGTCGAGAGCACAAAAACTGTGCTCCGTAAAAGAGCACACGGAACGCTTTTGAAAGTTTCACACAACACTGAGAATCCACTATCATAATTATTGCTTGCAAATAACTAGTTGTTTTATCGCAGAATACATGTAAGCCATTGACAACATACGAAATTATAATTTAAATCTGATAAAAAATAAAAAATGAGCCTATTTAGGTGTAAGGAGCATTTGAATGTTGATATTGTGTATATATTTGTTATTTCATAAAAGCAACAAAAACGGCTCGTGACTCAAGTTTTTTATAAATTCTCCCAGCATACCCCTATCGCGCAATAAAAAATTACACGGCACGGAAAATGTGTCTTATTGCTTAATCACTGTGTTCAGTTGTTCAGTTACTGTGCTTGCTTAGCGAGTGGCTCCTTCTAAGTTGTTCTACTGTTGGTACAGAATTTAATGGAGCCGAAACTCCACACAGTTTGGGCATTCTGCTGATGAATAGTAACTGTTTTGTATTTTCTACTTCAGCAACAAATACAGTTTTTCTGTTTTATTTTGAACTATACAATCTTGTAGATGACGCGAGTCACTTTCGAATGAAGATAGCTTCTGTGTTGCAATATCATCTGAAAACAAAAAAAAAACATATAGAGTTAATAACTCTTCTGCCTTCGCTATCTACTGATAATTTCGAGTTGAGATCAAGTTGTTAAGATTGCAAATATTGGTTTGTCGTTATTTGTGCCTTAAGACAAGTGTGTTGACGTCACGTGAGGCTGGCGTTAGAACTTGAAACGTGTCCAGGAAGCTATGCAATATATTAAGTATCTTGTGCTGAGTCAGCATGCGTTTTAGTACCAAAGCAAGTGACGTTAGGTGTGTTTAGGTCGATAAGCTCTTAACATGTGGTATACGAACACACCACGTCACAGATATATCATTCAAGACCTTATGTTAAAGTTCCATTAAATACTGACTCCCGTCACGTTGGCGTCACGTTAAACAACCCACGAGGGCGGAGACGAGCACTGAAGGGACTGGTAACAAATACCAAGACATCATTTCTATTTCTAGCCCTTTGTTTTAGTTTCCAGTGCCTGTTTACTTGGTGAAACTAGTCTCTGCCAACAAAGTACAGTCAATCATTATTAAGTTATTGTCATCCTCCAAAGAGACCTGATTAGTGTTTAGTTTCTGAAATTTGGGTTCGTCTCTAATGCTAGATAAAATTTCTAATAGAGACAGACTGTTCCAGTCCAAAACTTGATACCTTTTAAAGGTTTAAAGAGGAATGTCGTCCGAGATGTCTAGTATCATAAACTCCCAAAGTAGCCTTACTTCCGAGAATAGAGATATAACAAGCTGTGCGTTTAACGCACGAGAAACCGGCCGGTATTAGTACATTGGATTATTTCAAACTTGTTGACGTAACCTTCATATATTAACGAAAGTCTTTCTTTCTCATTTATTCTGCCGTGTGTTCTGTGGCTTTCGAGTATCTCATTCCCGAAGAATAGACATGCCCAATTGAATGGTTTGTCTTAGCCCGCCAAAAATGCCCACTTAAGTTCTAAAACAAATATACGTGTGTTGGGTTGGAACCTGGAATTTGAATAACAAGTATTATGGTATATGTAAAAGGAAGGATATGAGCCCCACGCAGCAGATAGAATCCCACTGTTAAGTTTACCATTTATGGAAAAATGATAATTCGATCTCACTTTGAAACTTGTATTAGCATACGAATTAACCTTGAAACTTGAAATTATGGTAAATGTTTTGAAACCTGTCAAAACTATCAAACGCTCGGTTGGTTTAAGGGAACTTTTGACCCTATCTTGGCGGGGACAATGACTCTGTTATCTCTTTCCAGGAACTGTTGAAAGATTGTTCAATAGTTGCACGCAATGCTCTCTCTTGGTAAAGAAGGTCGTTTAACGATATCCGCCTTCTCAGAATTGATAAATATACTTTTTATTTAGTTCGGTCTGTCTATTTCGCATGTGCCAAAAAGTACTTCGCATACTTTGAGATGCTGATGGAAACACAAGGAATTAATAGTAGTTTCCCATGAATAAGATATTTTTTGACTACTAAATTTTAAAGAAGTAGTAACTATTGATCTTTGGAGTCCGTAAATCTTTGAAATTTCATAAAGAGAGAACAGTACAATCTTAGGTAAAGCGGTAAGTTCGTTCAACTTATTGTTCAAGGCGTATTTGTACCTCTCTGCATAAGCACTACGAAATTAAAAGTTTTAAAAAGTTTCCTAAGACAAACGCTGCTGTAAAGATGGTTTAACATGACAGTGTCTGTCTGTTTTAGTAACAGTTCATTTGTGTGATATCTCTTGCACAATCAAACTTGCAACCAAATCGTTCCAGCATTTCAGCTGTGTTGCTTTCTGGCCAACTACATTTTTGCAATGCTTGGCTTACTATAGCTATGTTGATTTGCAGTGAAATTTTGTAGAATGCTTTGCTTTTTACAAATCTTAAGTTCTATGATCAGATGTTTTGCTGTAAACAAAACAGTTAACTTGTTTTCTACTGATGAATGACGACATAGAGTTATTCTTGATGTTCGTATTGAAAATGTTTCAGCGCTGCTCAATTTCTTTGAAATACAGAGCATCCTTTGAGATAAAAAGTTCATTTTGATCTTGAAAACTCAGCTATTTTGAAGAGTCTACTAAGTAAATCTTCTATGTTGCCTTGAAAGTGTTGTTTAAAGACTATATCATTTTCTGATATGGCTCATTTAAGTTTTTGAAAAAAATAAAACTCAGAGCAAATGTTTGTCAGTTACATCAAAGACTCGAGGTCTGCGGTAGCCCCGTCCAAGAACACAACTGCATGAATACAGCTATCAAGCTGTTCAGCTAACTCGTCAGATATCACACACATCTGATAAGACCCTTCTTTTTCAGTCGGCGGTAACTTGTAAGAAATTGCCATCGGTCCCTCGATAAAATCAACATTTTCTAAGGAGTTGCGGAGGTTTTTGCTTGGTCTTCCTGATCGAAACTGACTCACAACTTCCTCCCATTTTATTTTCGTGTCTTCATCGCTCAAATTCAGTTTAGAAAACTTTGCCAGTATTTCTGTTGGCACTCTAAAAACTAAAACGGCCGGCTTTGATGTTTTACCAAAAGCCATTCTAACCGAGTGTTCCAAATCTTTACTCAAGTAAAATCCAGAACCATCGCTGAAATCTCGCTTTTGCCATCCAGCATTGATGTCGATTCCTTGATTGAGAATGTCTTCGGCGCTTTTGTGATCTGTTCCGTGAAACAAAACCGTTTCAGAGCAACCAACTTGATTTGGAAGCTGTTCTAATTTTGATTTAACTTCTTCTTGTCTTTCTAGGTTGATCACAAAGAGTTTTTCAGAAATGCTAAGCCATATGTTTGGTGTAAGTAGGCTGGGAAACCGAGATGAGTATTCGCCACTAGACAGAACAAAATTATACTTGAACTCGTCCTTTATAAAAAGCTCCACACAATCAATCAGTTCTAAATGTGTTTCAAGGTATTTCTTTCGAGAAAGAACAGTTTTTAAAGCCGGGCTCTGTGGTCGAAACCCTATAGACTCCAGAACTTCAGCTTCACGGACATGCTCGGTATTGCGAGTTTTCTCGTCGTAATTTTCGCGAAGGAAATTACAAATCCAATCCTCGAAGGTCCTATGGTTTTGAATGTCCTCGGGAAAGTTTTCGTAATGAAACCATTGAAGAAAGTCAACATCAAGACCTAGAGCATACGAAATCCGGCTTGGAATACTAACAAACTGCAAGTAGTCTTCTTCCTTTGTTTCAAATTTGGCTGTAAATTTTGATTTCTCGATGTTATTTTCAGCTGTTTCAAGTTTAGAAAGGAGTTGTGCTAGCTCTATCTCGCCATTTTCGGTCCTTTCGTAGTAGTTGGAAAGCCTCAATTGAAATTCCTCTATAACTAATTGCGCTGATGCAATACAATTAGAAAGTTCCGATAACTCAAACGAACACAGTTTTTCTTTTTCCGTTTGTTGTCGTTTTCTTAAACTTTTCATCATCAGTTCATAAAGAAATGAGAGAATACTTGATCGATTTAGCCACCTCATTTTTCTCCAATGAAATTCTTCAGTCATAATATCCCGAAACACAAAAGCTTTCGTTATTGCATCATGTTTGCCTTCGTCTGTATTTGAGCGTGGCACAACTTCATCACGGCCAGTAATCACTTTCGCTTTCTCACGCAAAAACGACTTCAGAAATTTTTTCACGCGATCCAGAGCCAGTAGATGTGGGATCAAATTCTGGTGTTTTTTCTCAATTGTTGGGGGTGACTTAAAATCTTTAAACAGAATTTTGTCAATTTCATCCATATGAGGATCAGACATTCTTCTCTCACATCTACTGAATCCATCTTCGAATGGTCGTTCTTTGTTTAAGAGTCTTCCTAAATCCCCGAAGGACTGTTGGCGACGAACGGGTGCTTGTGCCATAGAGTTGGCCAACCGTTGGTGAGAGTTAGTAACTTGGTTAGCTGGGTTTCTCCTGAGAAGAAAACCAACTAACCAAGTTACTAACTAACTAGATTCTACAAAAAAAAACTGGAAAGGATTTCTGTAGTACAACATCAAAAGGGAAGGTGTTCGCTTTGAAGTTTGTTATCGCTACGTGTTGATCTAAACTTCTTGGCATGTGATCACAGCTTACTGAGTTTTGACTGGTGCCCTCAGCTGTCAATTTTAGCCAATCAGTGACTAAGCGGAATCAACCCTAGCCAATCACTGTTAGGGTGGGAAACAATGTTAACCAATCATAGAATGCTCTCCACAGGTTTCACCGCAGCCACGACAGCTGAAAATCATTACGCCAACGCTCTCCCTGTTGCTCTCTTGCACTAACCAATGAAAAGCGTTCGTTATAATTATAGCACGACACTCTTTCTTGAAAGGAAACTGCTTAAAGGACATAAATAGCTAAGAGGGAAGGACAAAAATCATGACTCATCGAGATTGCAGTTTGTATACTTCATGTTGGAATTTGTGGCTTAAATGGTACCGAAGTAGTTAGTACAGATTTGTAGTTGTCATGAAAAATCATTAAAGTGGCGCGCGAGACGCGCAAACCTACTCAAGCATCTTATTATTATTATTGGTTCTAATTCTGAGAATTGAGGGTGTGGTTGCATAAAAAATTCAAAATTCATATCTGTCGACGTTGTCTTTAAATAAACAAAACCTTAAATTTTAACTTGAAACAACAAATCTGTACTTCTTGGTGATTATTTTTTGGTTTCTTGAACGAGAAACCCGTAAATAAACATGCAGGGGGAAAAAATCAGTTGATGCATTTACTTATACAGTCTTACGACAAATATGGAATGATTGAATAACATAGATTGACAAGCGGTCCCTTTCTGTGCATCGTTGGTAATGTTTTCCTTGTAGACGTTGAAGGCGGGTCACAAGAATATGCACCCAAAATGCCGGAGCTGTTCCACAATTTGAGAGAAGGAATTACTCTAAAGGAGTTTTATCGGAAGTTTCTCCATGGTAAATTTTGCATAACAACTTTAAAGACAATATCTTTTCAATTAACTTCTTGTCTAAAGGTAGAGTTGTCCAGATTTCCTTACCAAGAAGATTGTGTGAACGAATGGTTTAAGTTGACAGAGGAAAGCAACGAAGGAGAAAAGATCGTCCAAGTTATTAACATAAACAGGATAAATTGCCGAGAAGGTAATGTTTATCCGCTACAGTCGGGTGTTGAGTTTCCAGATGGCCTTGAAGCTGGTTACAAGCTTTTCTTTCATGGCACGAATCATAACTCGGCCAAGTCAATCCTTGAAGATGGAATAATACTCGAAAAAGGAGCATTAAATCAAGACTTTAGTACTGGCAAGGGCTTCTATCTGAGTGCAAATATCAACGAAGCCAAAGACTGGGCTTTTCATCGATTTCTTCATCCTGCCGTGTTGGTTTTCCGAATGCAGGCGCAAAATCTCGAGCGATTTACAGGACTTAGTCTGGAAGACAACTATGAAGATTGGAATGAGGTGGTTGGTACATTTCGATTAGGTATAGGAGGCAAGAAACATATAAAAAAAAAATACAAAAGTTATGGGTATATTGAGGGTCCGATGGCATCAATTTCAAAGAACAGACTTTCGAAACACTTCAGTCAAAAGGAAAACAGCTACCAGTTCTGCATTTTGTCACCAAACCTGGCAGAAGAATTCCACACATGTTTACATTCTCTTGTGTTCTATGAAAAGAGCTAGTCTAATTTTCCGGTTCGATCGCAGGATGATAATGGAACACGCAAGGACCAAAAAACTTGGAACGGGTTTGAACATTTTGATTCATAATTTGATATAATTGCCTCTACCTAAAAGGGTTACGAAGCAAGGCAAGTTTGAATCTGTATAACGCGTGGCTTTTGAAAATCATTCTGATTGTAAAACCCGCTGTACTTGCTTCTACCTGTTCCAAAAAAAAAAAATACTGAACATGTGGCATTTTTTACTTCTTGTATTGCTAGCAAGTCTTATTCATTTAAGAAACGGAATGTCTATCTTTCGTTTTTACAACTTACAGTAAAACATATGCTTCAAAATTATTTTTGTTTAGCTAACCAAAAGAGTGGGGATGTTGAAGGTCGTTGTTTCATTTGAGTTGATGAAAGCTAAGTTAGGAAACGCACATGTAAGTTCTTGTCATTTTGAGCTAAACGGCTTGACGTGGTGCATAGATCAACTGAAAAAATGAAGCGCTCGTGTCGTTTTAATTCAATGAGCAATAGCTAATGGTGTAATACGAAACTGAAAGGATACGATGCAATATAATGTGAGATGATGTTGTGATCAAGAATTTGGCAACTAATGGCCGATAAATTATAAATATTTGATGACGATACACGATGAAAGAAGCTAATTCTTTGAGACGTCCGATAGAACCAGCACCTTGTAGGGTTTGACTATGTTTCTACTAGCCGATGACCGTTATGCATCGAAGCAAAAACTTAACATCTAAAGATTCAATTAACCTGCTGTCCCTTATGACCCAGTGGGCTTTTGCGCAATTTATCCCTCTCAATATTTACAATTCTTTTTAAGATTTACTCTCGCCATAGCTATTCTCAGTCTCATAGAATATAGAATTCGGATCTACATTTCGTGGCTTAGCGGGTAAGAGTGCCTCCGTGATAACAAAAGAAAATTAAAGCACTGAAAAATTTCGGGAAAATACCGCTTACTACAAAATATTCCTCGTATACGCATGTATATATAGCTTATTACTCATTAATTCAAACCACTTCTATGTTTCGAAAGGTTCTCCTGTAGTTGAAAGGGTATTCTTGTTCGGCAGCATCGACTACTTTGATAAGTGATTCAAGCGAAGTCACACAAAACTAAAACAACTTAATAAGTATCGCTGCAGTTGCAAATTAACATTTTGTACGACAGTTGACTTGTGTCACCGACAAAGCCTCAGATAAGCTAGCGGGTTGCTACAAGCCTGATTTAAGTTGCTAAAGAATAAAGAAGTAGTCGGCCTTATCAGAGAACTTTTCAGTTCGCCAGAGGTCCTACGAAGTTCTTGCATGCGTGAAATAAACTCACTTTGTTTTTCGTTGCGACCATTACTCGGAAAAAAAAACAGCAGTTTCCGGGAAACAAAACAGGCTTAAACACAAAGGTGAATAGCTCGGTCACGTTTTGGTCATTTTGAAGAGCTTGTCTCACATCTCAGGTTGCCTGCGGGCTTGTTAGGCCAGACTCAGACAAAACAACTCCTTATCCTCTATATCAGAGCTGACTGAATTGAGAAAAAGAGTTTGAATGACTTGTTTGTATGGGACCTTTAAAAGAAAGAGTATCCCAAAAAAATATCTCAATCGAACAGAAAACTAATTAATTGATTATTATTAAAAGTTTTTTTATGCTTTTTTAAAATTTGATTTTTAAAGTGGCTTTTTGTAAAAAACTTTATTTTGTGACGAGCGTTGCTTTATTTCTTGTTACTTTTTAGTTAAAGATCGAACATGTTTGCTGCAATATCATGCTATCATCTTTGCACTGAGTCTATATATAAAAGCATTTGTTAACATCATTGACTTGCTAACACGCATTTGGAGCGATTTCATAACATCTTGTGCCTTTTGGAGGGAAAAAAATTAAACTTATTCAGACTTAGCTTTTCTGGACTTCCTATGGCTGGGGCCCTATATTTATATGCGATTGTCATAAGATATAACACAAAAACCTAATTCGATTATCGTTGTTATAATGCTATAATGACGTCGCATTATATAAAATCACGACTTTTTGCATTTTTATATTTCATTGGCTTTTTTAGTTAACACTTTGAAGTAATTGACTTTTTCTACATCTGAATACTAAACAAATAAGCTACAACAATGATAAAATCTGCTGAATCAATCAATTCAACTCAACGAAAAGATTAAAAAGTGTTGCCAGTAAAACGTTCTTCCCCTCCCCATCCCCCTTCCTCCATTTTTTTGCTCGCTCCATTTCCCGCGCGTCCAAAACATCGACTGAAGCGCTTGCTACACAGGCTGTGTTGCAAATAGCCTAAAGCAACACGATACTAATGTAGCTTTTGAAAACCTGATTTTTACGTTATTTTGACTACTGAGTCAAGTTTCAATTTTTTTTTGCAGTAAAATATTCTATAAACTTTATAAAAATCGGTCTCAAGTCAATATTATTGGAAAACAACTTGATCAAAAGAATAACATTGATAACGTCATATTTGACGTCCAAAAAGTGATCAAAATTAAATGTGATTTACGTAACACTATATTAAACTAAGAGATTCGAAAAAAGCAAAAATTTGAAAAAAAAAAACTGTTATTCAAAATCCTTGTACCATGGTAACTCAAAAATATTTGACTATGATGCACTGATACCAATACACTGCCAAAGAAACTTTAGGAAAGTCCGAACGTTTGGTAGTGTTTCATAAAATTGTGTATTAACAACAGAGTCTTAAACTTGACACCAAAAGCTCCCCGTCCCCCTCCCCCTAGTTCTGAATAGAGTTAATGAACAGATAAAAATGCTCACAATCTCTCGATTACTTGTTTTCATCTTTTGCCTAACAATGGATTGCATTTCTAGGAGTTAAGAGCTCACAGGACAAGTTCTATCATCGACAGCGCATTGTACGGAACATTTATGCGCTGTAAAAACAATAGAAAGCAACAGTAGCACTTTTAATGATACTTTTCTTTCTTTACCGGAGAGTTAAATTGTTAAATAGCACACTTTTTGCGAAAATAATTTGTAAACTCCCGTCTACAAAATGTACATTCACTCTTTTGCAAATATGCGCCCAACTTTACCGGGCACAATAAAACAGTAAAATAGAGTTTGAAGGTGATCAGAAGGCCTTTTGTAGCTAAACAATGTATTAAACAACACTTTATTTGACGTTATGTCGCCATAAGACGTCACAAAACTGTCACATTTGATAGAACGCCACTTTAGTCACAAAAACGAGCTCAACAGGTGTATAAGAATTTTTCGTGCACAAGTAATAACAAATTTTATTTATACTGACGAAAGAGCTTGCGAAATATGGTAAAAAGAAATATCTTTACACAAACATAGCTATGTTCTCTGATAAATGTAACCCGATGGAATCTTCGGCTCAACCCCATCCTCAGTGCTAGATAGAGGAGATAAGACTTAATACTAAAGTTGTTGTTTAACCAGAGTGTTCGTTGAAATAAAATCTTTAGAAATATGTTACTCGTTTATAAGGAAAGTTGTCGTTTGCATTTTTGAGCTTTTCTCGGATAACATTTTCCTTATGCTTTAGGTCAAAACCCTAGTAGCTTATTACCCATTACCCATTGCTCCTAATCTAGACAAATCTTTTTAATTCTAATTTGAGGGTATAAAATCTATGGTGTACATTTTACCCATAATTCCTACGCATAAACGTCTAAAAATTCCCATAAAAACCTTAGGGAAAATAACAACTGGTACACTCCGTACGTGATTGTACTAACAACACACTGTGTGTGTGTGTCAGATTTGAGGCTCACAGATTCTCATTCTGAGTTTCTTTCCCGGGAAGCAAGGCTCGCCAGGCATTGTGGTAAAATGGACATCCGCCATCTTGTACGGGATGGTCGATCAAACAGGCACTACTTTTGCAACTTATGCTGTGGAGGGTGGGAGAAGGGGTTGCATGTCAACGGATTCACCTTTCGGGACCAACAAAACTTGCAGATCCATGGCTATGCCGCTGGAAACGGTTCTAAAGTAACCATTCGCCATAATTTCTTTACCGAAACTGTGCTGTTTTTAGCTTAATTGTAACAGCTACTTTTTGTTTTGTATTTTAAAGACAAGAGAGTCGGTTTGGAGAGAATATGAGAGTAAACTGCGAACTCCAGCAGCCGCAAACAACTTGGCACCTTTTGCCCATGATGCAGTGCTGGCGGTGGCCCTTGCGCTTAACAGGTCACGTGGTCTGATCAGCAAGGAAGGGAAGAGATTGGAGGATTTTGACTACAACGATACCACGACAAACAACGCCATGAGGGAAGCTCTGCGGGGGGTCACTTTTCAGGGTTTGACGGTAAGCTTCAAAGCATAACATTTGTTCTCGTAGGAATACACCCGCTGACCAAACTACGACGAATGCTTTTCCAAGTAACAAAAACTAGAAAACAAGTAAGATCTTAACTGCACTAATGCAATTGCAAAAACCTTCGTTTTATCATTATCGAAAAGATACAAAAGGATTTGTGTCCACATTCGTTTTCGGGATTTGCTAAAGCCTATTTTCGAAGTGAGCAGCGAAAATGAGAATACGAAACTTGCAATTATTCACATTTCACAGTTTTATATTTAGGTATGTAATAAAATTATCACAAAACAAACTCTCGTTTATACCCGTTCACACTTAGAGGCGCTGCACATACTCATACTCCTTCGTTTTTGATCGTGCCCAGTGACCGACTAACCTCAAAATCAGTGAACATTTACTAAGGTTTCGTTTCAGGCCAGACGCCAGACGCAACGCCAGTTGTTCGAACATAACGTCCGAGAGTTCATACAAGAAATATTTGTTTTTTTAAGTGTAGAAATAACGAAGAACTTTATTCGTACCCATTTATTACGTAAATATTTTACAGTGTTTTTTCTACATGTTTAGGGGTACCAACTTCCAAAAATAACTTGATAGTTAAAAATGCTTGGGAGTTGGTTTACAATATTGAAACTAACTCTAATTTGTGTTTTGGGTCGGATTATTCTATGTGTTCATTGTATTTTTAGGGAAGTAATAAAGAAGAGATAAGTAGATGCTAACAATACTTACAATGCGTCAACTTTAAAACACAACTAAAAGTACACGTGAAATACGATTCACAATAGTACAACACGCCTAACAGAAAATAGAACATCATTGAGTCTTATTACCTGTTAAAATTATAAACTGAGCTAACAAAGTAGATCTTAATATTTAGAAATAAATTCTATTTTGAGTTGTTTTTTGAGTTGATGCCAAGATAAGTCTTTGATAGAATCATCGATGGAAAAAAAACTTTAGTCACTTGAAATCTTTTGTTAAATTTTCCATAGTTTAGTTGTTCTAGCCTTTGGTAGATAAAAAAAACTTTTTTGCCGAAAAATTGTCAATTGTGCTGTGTGAATAGACTTTGATAACGATACGGTGACTCAGCCTTTGGGTTCGATAAGAGGACGAACTATAGAGAGCAACTCCTAGACAAATGGGATTCGTACCCTTCTAATTACAGTCTGTTTTGCAACCTCTAATGAAACGAACAACGTTTATATAACCGCTGGAGCGAAAAGCATACTAATTTTTGTTTGAATTTCCTATGGTTGCACATTTCGGGAGTTAACAGCACATGTTTATTGACCTCTCAATTTGCTATTCAGGCTTGACAATTACAACGCGCAAAAAAGCTTTTATCATCTGTGTGATATTCTTCGTACTTGCTCACCCCTAGAGACCCCAAAAAACGGAAAACGAAGCGAAATCATCAAAGCTCGTGGGCACCAATGCGGCCGCTATATATGACTTAAGGTGAAAACGAAGAATAAGTAGTTAAACCAAGAAGGTTATTGTATGGCTGAATTTTCATCCAGGACCGAGTTGTTCGGCAAAAGACGATTAGCCTTAATCCAGATTAATTACCAGGGATACATTTGTGAACTGAACACACACAGTGTATTTACCTTTTCGACACACTCATCCAAAAAAATCGGTGTCATGCCTGAGCTGGGACTCGAACCCGCGTCTCCTGTATTCTAGTCAGGCGTGATGACCACTACACCATCGGGTATTCACCATGCTGGCAACATAGCATATTTTGGCCGCACACGGGTCGCCCACGGGCCCGACATTTTCTTCATTCGAGTGTGTATCTGCCTTCTGTGAACCCAGTCAAGGGCTTTACTACACAAAGATTTAGTCTAGGATTGTCGCTCATCAACCATTGAGCAACTCGGCCCGGGACTGTACGACTTGGCCTTCCCTACTAAGGAAAAACCCTTTATCTATTAATCTTCACCTGGTGATAACTTACTCTCAACTTTGCACCTCTGTTTCTTCAAGGGTAAAGTTGCGTTTGACACGAAAAACGATCGCATCATGAAAACGGCGATTTATCAGTCGCAAGGTATGAATGTGTAAAATAGATATAGCACAGTATCACATGGCTGGTGGGTTTTTGTTCGGAGTTAAAACATCAACGGAGTCGATATATGTCACAACAATCGGGCATCGAGTAGCGTGCACCTCGTATTTCACGTGTATAAAAATACCTGAAACACCCCACTCTCAACCTACTCAAAATGCTTAACTACATATGGTTTGTGCTTTTTCGAAAACCAGGATGTCGTTTGGCGCTTTTTCAGACTTGTAGCTAATTGCCGGGGGGGGGGGTACTCTGGGGTCAAAAGGGTAGGCATGGCCGTCGGAAAAGT